>JAODPA010059003.1:0-11254 GCA_025585075.1 Nepenthes mirabilis
TGTATTATCAATAGATGCGGAAAAAAAAAGTAGACATGATTAATTTGTTGGGTCTGCGAGCATTTATTAGTGATGGGTACTCCCATAGTAGGCTAGCTCAGGAAGGAGAAACGGCTCAAATCCACGAAGGCCCACACATTGGCCTAGACGGTTAACGCGAACCGTTGACGGGACGAAAGACCAATGAAACTAGCACAAGGACGGGCGACTGGTATCAGGGACGGATAATATTTTTGTTGATTAGCAGTACCATAATAGACCTGCCCTCAAATAAGTCTTACATGGGTCAGGCCCAGTTTAACCTGCAGCAGCTTTCTTCCCTGATTTTATACTCTCCCAGAAGGCAACCTCTACAGTAACAGTCACCAGCAGATTTAACTCTCACATCATAAGGAAAGCGCCGGATTCTCTTCCCTATCTGCTATAAAACCCTAACTGCTGCAGAGCACAGAATGAAGGAAAACCTCCCAAAGAGTCATTACCACCATTAATACAAGCATCAAGAATGGAAGCTGTTCCAATGGAGCCCTGAGATCCCGCACTCCTTCCTAAGGAAGGATTCTCAACCTCTCGACTATAAGAAGGCCATGGAGTCAACACTCCAGGCACGACCTTCGAAAGAAAGCAAACACTCACATACTCATACGAGTTGCTCTGACATTCACATCCCTTTTTCCAAAGGATTCCTTTAGATTTCGCCCGATATCTTCGCAAACTCTCACGCTTTTAGGATGCCCACACTCTCTTACTCCCTGTCGCTATGGTTCTCGAAAACCCAGAGATAGGAATCAACGCTCCTCACGAGCGATATAATCCTCTCCCAGAGAGAGCCAAATCATCCTCATAAATACTCTCTGATTCTCACCTTCATTACACCCATTCTTTTACCTTCTCGATTCTTAAAAGGTTATTTTACTGACTTGAGCATCAGAATAGTTTCTGTGGGACAGTATTCCGCCAACACCTGACCTTTTGTTTGTCTTAGTGGTGTGCAGAACCTTGACTTGGTGGACGGAACCGGACTCAACAATCGACGTAACCTAAATAGGTTCGAAGTTTAGTTTTAGGATGTATTATTGGCGCCGTTTGTAGAAAATGCTTACAAAAAGTTAACTATGTTTTCTAGAAACCTTTTTCAACCAATACTCTTAATCGAAATAGTGAACACGAGGGCTCAAGCAAGCGAGCCAACTAGAGATGTGGCCTTGCCCAACTAGGACCACGCCACTGGTGTCATGGTCAATGGGATGGATAGCAGGGTTCCAGTGCCTTTCTGTCAAAACTTGGCGGAGTATATGCTAAGCACTAACAGGATATTTCAGATACTCTGCTCCGACTAGGAGCAAGCGCAGCAGGGGGCTCCACCGGCAGTGGCCCCTACACTGGCATCCAGACGAGGAGGCCAGAGAAAGAAAGGATCGGCCAGAAGGTCCGAAAGGCCAACCAATGTTCAAGCACCGGAGTCCTCACATGCTCAAAGCCGTTTGAGACGCGAGGGGTGGAGAATCAGCGCGACCCCGGAGGAAAGTCTGGAATGAAGGAACCCCAAATACTCTCACATAAAATGTAGACCCCAGGCTCAAGAGGGAGCCTCTCGGGCTGTTAGATCTATTGGGGACAACAGCTGCCTGGCTGCTAGACAAGCCAAAGAAAGAATGGAGTTGAGGACGTATCTCAACTCGAAAAGATCTGGTAATGTCGTTCTAGCGAATCCGAGGTTAGAAAAGATATGGAACCGTGTCTTCAAAGACGATGAGCACACAACTAATATCGACAGATCTCCTTTCGCAGCAGAGATTTTAAACCGTCCCATGCCGGCAAAATTTAAAATGCCAGCCTTTGACTCGTATGATGGGAGTGCTAATCCCGTTGATCATCTCGCCCACTTTCGCATCCATCTGGGTCTATAGGGGCTGGAGGACGCCACCATGTGTCGCTACTTTCTGCTCACCTTAAAAGGAGACGCGCGCATCTGGTTCCATCATCTCCCCTCTTCAATTTGAAGATTTCATGAGCTTACAGATCTCTTCTTGTCATAGTACGCCTCCAGCCGTAGGGAGGAAAAGCAGCCTCGCCATCTATTACACATCAAGCAGAAGCATGAAAAAAATCCGTAAAAGTTTTGGGATCAATTCGTGGCAGAAGTCAGGCGGATCCCTTGACTCACGGAGGAGATGACAGTTTTATCTTAACACCGACGCATGGAGACTTCTTCAGGCACCCGGCGCATAAGAATTCATAGACTTTTCAGGAAGCAGAGTCTATCACAAGGGCCTACGCGGCCGTGGAGGAGCCCAACGAGGCTAAACGTCCCGAGCGGAGTAAACAGCCTCGTTCTTTCTCAACTGAAGGAAATAGAAAGTATGGCAGCGGTGAACACCCCCAACAGAAGCACCATAGGACCGGGCCGGCTAAGCATAAGGACTACAGGCCAATCAACCTAACGCCCCTAACGAACATGCGCTCGAACATCCTCATGCAGATTCGGGGTGAGAAGTTCCTCAAGTGGCCCAAGCCACTTAAGAAGGTGGAGGGAGGAAATTCAGCCAAGTACTGTGATTTTTATTAATTTTTCGGACACTCCACTGAGGACTGCAAGACACTTCAGAGGAAGATAAAAGAGTGGATACGCAGAGGCCATCTCACCAGGTTCATTAAGGATCCTGCTCAGATCTCTAGTACAGTAGTCGGTAGAGGTCTAGATTCGTTTCCATCAAAGAATCGGGTCACGGTAGGAGTGGTTAATATGATTTTAACTCGGCCTACCAAGACTTCGGCGGACCACAGGGAGCAGTACGCTGGGAAGAAGAAGCAGCGCACTGAGAACAATGTCATTAGTTTTAGTACTGATGATTTTGAGCATGTAGTTTCTCCCAACGCAGATCCCCTAGTTGCATCCACCATCATTTCCGACTGTAGTATCGACTATCAACTGAAACGAGTGTTCGTTGATAATGAAAGTTCACGCGATTTGCTTTACTTGGATGTGTTTTTTAAACTTGGTCTAAAAAAGAGTCAATTAAAGCCTCCTGAAGGCCCGTTATATGGCCTGAATAACGAACCAGTGCCCGTTCAATGGACAATTTAGCTAGAAGTAACTCTAGGTACGTACCCAAGAATGGCTAGTCTAAGGCTCACTTTCTTAGTCGTCAACCTATTCTCCGTCTACAACACTATAGTAAGCCGCCCATGCCTAACAGCATTCAGAGTCATCACTTCAATATCGCATCTCAAGATAAAATTCCCAACAGCTTACGGTATAGGCGAAGTGTTGCACGACCAGGTCACTGGATGGACATGTTATTTGTCCCAGGTCACCCCAAGCAACAGCGCCAAATCGGTAGGAGAACTCGACTATCTGGATGAGACAACCTTATAGCAAACACAGTCTGGAGAGGCCACCGATCTGATCCCATTAAATCCGAAAGATCCGAAAAGATGTGTACAGATTAGCTGCGCACTCACCAGGACATTGCACGATGAGTTGATCACATTTTTATGGCAAAACGTTGATATCTTCGCATGGATCCCTACAGACATGCCTGGGATTCCGGCCAAAGTAATGGCCCACAAGTTGAGCCTTGATACCGGCCGCAATCTCATCACGCAGAGGCGGAGGAACCACTCCATGGAAAAGTTAATCGCCATCAAGGAAGAAGTAAAAAAGCTGTTGGACACCAGCTTTAACAGAAAATTTTAATACTCTGATTGCCTTTCTAACGTCGTCCTGGTAAAGAAAAGTAATAAAAAATGGCGAATGTACGTCGACTCACCGACGTTAATAAAGCCTGCCCTAAAGATAACTTCCATTTACCACAGATCGACCTACTGGTGGACTCGACGGTTGGACACGACCTGTTGAGCTTCATGGATGCGTACTTTAGCTACAATCAGATCCGGATGGACCCAGAGGACGAGAAGCACACATTGTTCATGACAGGCCAATGCACTTATTGTTATAAGGTCGTGCCTTTTGGTCTGAAAAATGTATGCGCCACTTACCAACGGCTTGTGAACAAGATATTTGAAAAGCAAATCAGTCGCAATATGAAAATATATGTCGACGATATGCTTGTCAAGAGCAGAGACACCGGTAGCCATATTCGTGATCTGGCCGAATCTTTCAAGGTACTTTGCGGTCACCAAATGAGGCTGAATCCCGCCAAGTGTGTCTTCGAAGTCTCCTCTGGCAAGTTCCTGGATTTCGTCGCTCCTAGTGAGGGATCGACGCAAACCCGAAAAATATTAAAGCTCTCGCTAACATGTCACCACCGCGGACTATCAAGGACGCCAATGGCTAATCGAACGACTGGTGGCCTTGTCATATTTCTTTGCAAAATTTGGGGATAAGTACCAGCCTTTCTTTAAGGCATTAAGGGGGACGAAAATAAATGGGTTCCAGTGGACAGCGATGTGCCAAATGGCCTTTAACGAACTAAAGCAATATCTGGCCAGCTCGCCATTGTTGATGTCACCCAAAGATGGAGAGGAACATTACCTTTATCTGGCGGTATCAGAGGTGGCCCTCAACTCCGTCATTATATGTCAAGACCCGATGTCCAATGACCGGTCTACTACGTGAGTAAGAAGTTGATCGGCCTAGAGACGCGCTACCCACGTGCAGAAAAGCTGACCTTGGCGCTTGTTTTCTCCGCTCGGAAGCTTAAACATTATTTCCAGGCCTATCGCGTGATTGTTCTTATAAACCAGCCTCTGAAGAACATTTTACAGAAACTTCACATTTTTGGGCGGCTGGTAAAGTGGGTCATTGAATTGGGAGAGTTTGATATTGAATTTCAGCCCCGGTCCGCCATTAAAAGAAAGGCTTTAACCGACTTCATCGTCAAAACTACGACCCTAATTCTCGAGGAACAGCCCACTAAGGACATAGAACAGCTTGGGGAAGAATAGAAATGGGTCCGAAATGTGGACGGATGGTCTACGGACTCCGGAAGCAGAGCCGGAGTAGTCCTAAAACTCCAGACGGGTTTGAGGTGAAATACTCACTCCGACTCGACCTTCCGACAACCAACAATATTGCAGAATACGAAACCCTGTTGGTTGGATAGAGACTAGCTAAGGAATGCTCGACAAGACGGTTGACCGTCTACAGCGACTCTGAACTAGTCATCAACCAGGTTAACGGGAGTTTCGAAGCCAGCAGCCCTCACTTGTTTAAGTACTCGACCAAGGCAAAGGAGATCAGCAAGAGATTTGACAAGGTGGCTCTTATTCATGTCCCCAGGATTGAGAACTGGAAGGCCGACCAACTTGCTAGGGCAGTGGCCGCCGAAAGTCTAGAGCAGTACTCGAAGGATATGCGAGAAATTCTTCGTGCTCCGAGTACGGAGGAATGGGAAGCAATGCAGATCTCCGAAGTAGAAAATTAGATGACTCTATACCAAAAATACCTGACAGATCAAGCACTTTTAAAAGATGCAGATGAAGCCAAGCGGGTCAAAAAGACGACCGACTCATACACCGTGATTGATGGACGGCTATATCGTCGTGGCTATTCAACCCCATACCTCTGGTGCCTCACTCCAGAGGAGGCCGACTACGCCCTAGGAAAAGTTTACCTCGGGATATGCAGATTGTACATAGGCAGCAAGAATTTGGCATTCAAAATCATGCGCCAAGGTTACTACTAGCCAACGATGAAAAAGGATGTACTCGAGTTCGTAAGGAAGTGTGAAAACTGTCAGATTCATAGCAATCTTCACCACCAGCAGCCTGCTGAGCTGAAATCCCTGTAGGCTCCATAGCCATTCGCACAGTGGGGGTTAGATATTCTCAGCCCATTTTTTCTTGCAACGAGGCAAAGAAAATTCATTATCTCAGGCATCAACTACTTCACTAAGTGGATTGAAACCGTCCCACTGGCCAAAATCACAGAGTACAACGTTCTTGAATTTGTCTGTCAGAATATAATCAGCAGATTTGGTGTTCCCGAGGCCATCGTCACTGACAACAGAACCCAGTTCTCGGGAAATTATTTCACCAAGTATTGCACCAACATGGGTATCAGATTAGTCCACACTTCGGTAGCATACCTGCAAACAAATGTACAAGTGAAGATCACAAACCGCATGCTACTATACTGCCTCAAGACCAAGTTGGATGCGTCAGGGGCTCCTGGGTGGACGAGCTGCCCTCCGTCCTTTGGTCTTATAGGACGATGCCAAAGGAGTTAACTCGTGAGACGCCTTTCAGTCTCTACTACGGGACTGAAACTGTGATTCCGGTTGAGATCAGACTTTCAAATCTTAGGGTCGACTCCTTCGACCCATAGGAAAACTCTCAAAAAGTTAGGAAACACCTAAACTTGTTGGAAGAAGCTCGCAACGTCGCCAGAATACAAACCGCAACCTACCAACAATAGATCGCGCGTTACTACAACAAGAAAGTAAAGGCGTGGCAGTTCAACATTGGGGATTTGGTCTTACGGAGTATCGAAGCAATCGGCAAGGTCGCCAACCGAAACAAACTCTCCCCTAACTGGGAAAGACCTTTCTTAGTCTCCGTCATCCTGCAGAACGGAGCATACAAGTACCGAACCCAGGACGACAAGTTGGTTCTATGAATATGAAACGCGACCCACCTCAAGCGCTACTTTTAATAAGGGTCTAGGTTAGTCATCCATATGTGTGCACGCAAATGTAAACCATCCAGTTAATGAACTAATTATTTCTTTTCACGAATATTGTGTTACCTTTATGTTATGTGTGTGTGCCTGTCTGTGTGGTTATTTGCAAGATTAAAATGACCTAGACTACCCCTAAGTCGGGCGGATCTTCACCCGTTCGTTACTAAATTCTGGCCATCTAGGCGGCCCATGAGCAGTCGTACTTAAACCCTGATTATCTAGGAAACCTACTAATAGTCGGGTTAAACCCTAGTTATCCAGGCGGCCCATGAGCGGTCGTATTTAAACCATGGTCATCTAGGCGGCCTACTAATAGTCTGGTTAACTCTAGTCATCTAGGCGGCCCATGAACGATCGTACTTAAACCCTGGTCATCCAAGTGGCCTACTAATGGTCGAGTAAAACCTTAATCATCCAAATGGCCCGTTCACGGCCAAAATCTTAGGGGACTTAGACAGCATGCGTGACGATCTCCCACACGAGGAGATAGCATGATCAGTCGACAACGGTCGATATAAGCGGGACAGCCCACCCCAAATACTGGTCGCCCTACTACACACTGGGATAGCCCCACCAAGTTTTTACTCTCGCACAAGCACGAGCCGGGCTTGGTGTGACGGCCTGGCCAGTCTTGACGTCAACTCAAAGGCTCAAGGCCTTCAAAAATGCCAACAGTGCCTCAAGCTAGGCAGACGGCCCTCCTGTGCGCTCAAAGTTGAACGAAAAATACAACAACAGTAAAGTGGAAACTACAATAAAGCCACAACCGTTTTATTGATAATATTCCCTCGCCAATACATTAGTTACAAAAATCAGGATTACAAAAAGTAAGAAAGGGCCTAGCTCCTAGAAGGAGGCATTGGCGAGCTACTACTGGTCTGGGGCTCCCCCACGAGGCACCCACGACGCTGAGTAGAACGGTTCTCAAAATTGAGAAATTTGACTGAAAAATTGGGATCAATCAGTCAGACAATACACTGATTAATGTTGATCCCCTCCCATAGCCGTGCCAACAGCATGTTCTCGTCCTTGTGGGGACGGATGCGTGTGGCCAGCTGATTCTCTAGAGTGGCCATTTGCCCCGCAAACTGATAAAGGCGCCGCGTGGTCCAGTCAACCTCTTCCTTTAGGCAAGCATTCTCCTCCTTAAGTTTGTCGTTCTCCCCAACCAAACCAGGCACCACAGCATCTTTAAGGCTAGAATTCTCCTCTCTAAGCCGGGTGACCTCAACCTCCAGGTTAGCTTGCACTGATCCTAGAGCGATCGCATCATCCCGGTGCTCAGTCATCATTGCTTCCAGCTCCTCGTCGAGCTAAGCAATCAGCTTATCCCTATCAGCGATTGCCGGGTCTCGTTGGTCAATTGTCTTAACTATAGCAGCGGAGACTTTTTCTTTCTGTAAAAATAATAAGTATTAGCGGCGATTAAACCAAGAGGAAAGGCAGGCAGCAAAACGTTTGCCTGCCAAATCCGACGCGCTGGAAGCACTGGCCTGGCCCAAGATCTTGGCTCTGGCAGTGGAGGGCCAAAAATGGAACCCTCTCGAGCAGACCTAGCAGTGGCTTCCATCGTAGACTCTTCCAACAGCTCTGCCACAAGGTCGTTCGTCTCTGATGGCCCCCCAACTTCAGGCTCCTCTAGCCTTTCTCGGGCTTGTATAGGTTCCTCAATGGCGGCCTCCCCCACGATCTCTACCATGACATCAATTGTCGATTGAGCTTCTCTGACCACTGATACCCTTGGCTCCGCCAGAATCTCCTCAGGAGCCGGCTCATCAGATGTCGCGACAGCTAGCCCAACAAGAGGCTTAATAGGCGCCTCCCTTGGTTCCCCGGTGGGTATCTCCTCCAACGGATCAGTGACACACTCGATGGCAGCCTCCGAGGAGGGTTCCAACCACGTCAAGGGCTTTGACTGTTGAACAACACAGCTAGGGGGAGGATACAACCCCTCCCTGAAAATCTCGACAGCGGAACCTACGTCACATATGCCAAAGCTATCCCCCATTCCGGCCAGCTGACCAATTAGCACATTCTTGAGATATGTGGAGGAGGACGAGGAAGGCCTAACTGCTACTATCGCCATTGTTGGACTGGTGGGAGAACCGTCGCCGGTTGACTCCTTGATTACAAAGGCCTCAATTCTCCTTCTCTTAGCGGCCTTCATCAACTTCTTTTCTGGTGACGGGGGCCCTCACTTGGCCTTCTTGGCCACATCGCGAGAGACTAGGTGGTCTCTCCGAAAATCTAAGTGGTGTTTCTTTACCAGCTCGAAGAGCCACTCCAGGGATTCCGTCTTCGTCTCAGTGGGAGTCCCAGTGTAAACCTCGGAAACCTTGCCCCATTCCCTGGCCAACAGCCAAGACCTGTCCACGTAAACAAAAAAGAACTTATTCTTTCAGTTCTTCAAGGAGTCGTAAATGACGGTGCTAACCTGGAGACCTCCCCATGGGGCCAAATAGATCCACTCCACTCCCTAGTTGACCTTGAACAGGACCCTCACCATCTCCACCATCAACCTCCTCAAATGATGACGAAGGAAAATACAAAATGTGCACAGATACCGCACAGCGTTGACGTGAAACTATACGACGGGGACTTTGAGAGTGATCTGAAACTCTCATAACTCGTTAGGAATGATAAGGCATAGCCCACTCCTCAAATGGGCATCATAAATAGTGATACAACCTTCAGGCGGCAAGCATGCCCTATCTTCCTTTTCAGGAATGCGGAAAATGATTACTTTAGGAACATTGTACTCAATGTATAACTTCTTCAGGTCAATCTCTGTGAGGGCTGAAGCTATCTATGCAGCAGAAGCCATGAGTATGGATGTAAGGGAGGAAACGATGCAACACTTTAGAAAAAAATGCTCACTCGAAGACAAAGGAAAGTGTGGGAAATTCAAAAAAGGAGATGAATGGGCAATTTGAAGGTAGCACAAACACCAGCAAAAGTAATCGTCTCGTAAACAAGCACCATCATTACTGCCACGTGGCGCCCCCTGAACGGGCACTGACGAATTAGATCCCTCGGTGCATTAATTACTGGGATCGCCAATTCGCCGTATGCAGACACGTGGTTACCTTTTCGTTTGAACAAAATAACTAATTATGGCGCGTCACTCCACCCCCACAGGTTCTCCGGATCTTGGCCTTGACAGTCAACAATTCCTTCAGTGAATCCGATCAACAATTCCTTCAGTAAGTCCTCCGAACCTTGACCTGGACGGTCAACGAATCCAGTCAACAATTCCTTCAGCAAGTCCTCCGGACCTTGACCTTGACGGTCAACGAATTCGATCAACAATTCCTTCAGCAAGTCCTCCGGACCTTGACCTTGACAGTCAATGAATCCAGCAAACAATTCCTTCAGCAGGTTCTCCGAATTTTTGCCAGGGCGGTTAGCAAATTCGGTCCACCTCTCCTCTGGCATGATGTTCGGGTTTTGGGCCTGGACGGTCAAAGGATCCGATTAATGGACCTTAGCGGACTCCAAGCCACGCGGCCCATCGTGGACATGCTGAAGGTCAAAAGTCAGACCACCAGTATGGGGGGCTAGTGATGCATACTCCCATAGTGGACTGGCCCAGGAAAGAGAAACGACCCAAATTCACGAAGGCCTACGCATTGGCCTGGACGGTCAATGCGAACCGTTGACCGGTCGAAAGGCCAATGAAACTAGCACAAGGATGGGCGACTGGCATCAGGGACAGACAACGTTTCTATTGACCAACAGCGCTGTAATAGATCTCCCCTCAAATAATCCTTGCATGGGCTAGGCCCAATTTGGCTTGCAGCAGCTTTCTTCCCTGATTTTGCGCTCTCCCAGAAGGCAATCTCCACAGCAACGGTCACCAATAGATTCAGTTCTCATCCCATAAGGAAAGCATTGGATTTTCTCCCCTATCTACTGTAAAACCCTAACCGTTGCAGAGCACAAAAGGAAGGAAAACCTTCCAAGGAGCTGTCACCACCATTAATGCCAGCATCGAGAATGGAAGCTATTCCAGTAGAGCATTGCGATCCTGCACTCCTTTCTAAGGAAGGATTCTCAGCCTCTCGACTATAAGAAGGTCATGGAGTCAATACTTCAGGCACGGCCTTTGAAAGAAAGCAAACGCTCTCATACTCATACGAGTTGCTCTGATATTCACATTCATTTTTCTAGAGGATTCCTTTAGAGTTTGCCCGACGTCTTCTCAAGCTCTCATACTTTTAGGACACCCACACTCTTTTACTTCCCGTCGTTACGGTTCTTGAAAACCCAGATATAGGAATCAACACTCCTCACGAGCGACATAATCCTCTCTCAGTGAGAGCCAAATTATCCTTATAAACACTCACTGTTTCTCACCTTCATTACACCCATTCTTTTACCTTCTCGGTTCTTGGAAGCTATTTTACTAATTTGAGCGTCGGAATATTTTCGATGGGATAACATTTCACCGGCACCTGACCTTTCGTTTGTTTTAGTAATGTATAGGCCTCAGACTCGGTAGACAGAGCCGGACTCATTGGTCGACGTAACCCGAATTCGTTCAAAGTTTGGTTCTAAAACGCATCAATAAGTAAAAGTGATTGAAATACCTTAATTCATATTTAAATA
>JAODPA010059004.1:0-34635 GCA_025585075.1 Nepenthes mirabilis
CATACACCTAGCACACACTCGCCTCTCACACACACACACTCAGTCCACACAAGCAGCTCACGCTGCTTACAGCAGCACAGGAAAATGAAAAATTTGGAAAAATTTACAGCAGCTCACAAATCAAACGGGGGCCTCGCACAAACCAAATAGAAATTTATTGAGAAATTTTTCATAAATCTCCTACCGCAAGAAGTAGGGTTTGACAGAAAAATTAACATTTTGAGAAAAATCGAACTGTCGATCGAGAAATTTGTCACCTTCTAAGGAATGTCAACTGGCCGAAGTATTGGAAGTAGTTGGAAGCAACGAACAGACAAGAATGGTGGAAGCAGAAGCAGCTCGATCGAGAGAAGCCACCGACCTCTTCGCAGTGTCTACGAGAATGAAATCGCAAAGATAGAGAGAGAGAGAAGCGAGATTGGAGGGAATAAAAAGGGCAGCGATGGAAATCAGCCCGTGGCCCGCAGAATTCTAATTCCCAAAGTGTGTGGAATTTCAATTCTTTCAAATTTGGTGGGAATAATTATTCCCGTAAAATTGGGAATAACAATTCCCAAGGAATTGTTATTCCCAGTTTTAATACCAACCAAATAAGTTGGGAATAACAATACCACCGGAATTGTTATGCCCAGGATATCAATCGGAATAATGGTTTACAAGTTGAGTGTCGATCCTGATCACAAGCCCATCAAACAAAAACGCATGAACAACTCCATCGAGAAACTAGTAGCCGTCGTGCTCGTAAAGAAAAGCAATAGCAAGTGGCGAATGTGTGTAGACTTCACCGACGTTAATAAAGCCTGTCCTAAAGACAGCTTTCCGCTCCCTCGGATCGATCAACTGGTGGATTTTACGTTCGAGCACGAGCTCCTAAGCTTCATGGACGCCTACTCGGGCTATAACCAAATCAGGATGGACCCGGACAATGAGGAACGCACTTCCTTTATAACTGACCAGGGGACATATTGCTACAAGGTTATGCCCTTCGGCCTCAAGAACACCGGAGCAACTTACTAACGTCTTGTGAACAAGATATTCGAGGTCCAAATTGAAAGAAACGTGAAAGTGTACATTGACAATATACTCGTCAAGAGTAGAGTAACCGACGACCACGTTTATGATCTAGATGAGACCTTCCAGATACTTCGAACTCACAGGATGAAGCTTAACCCGGCCAATTGTGCGTTCGGGGTAACTTCCAAAAAGTTCTTCGGCTATATAGTGTCCCAACGCTGCATAAAAGTGAACCCGAAGAAAATCAGAGCTATCCCCGATATGAGCCCTCCGCGGACCGTGAAAGAAGTTCGAAAACTCACAGGGCGGCTGGCAGCCTTCTCGCGGTTCCTAGCCAAGTACACAGAGAAGTACCTGTCGTTCTTCAAGGTGCTCAGGGGAACGAAAGCATCTGAATTCCGGTGGACGAACGAGTGCGATGAAGCCTTCCAAGAGCTAAAGGCGTACCTCATCGGTCCACATCTCCCAAGCTCATCATCCGAGGGCAAGGACCTATACCTCTACCTGGCCACGTCAGACACGGCACTCAGCTCAGTGCTCGTCAGAGAGCACGAGGGCACGCAACGGCTAGTGTACTACGTGAGTAAGGTATTGACGGATGTGGATACTCGATACCCGCATGCGGAGAGGATTGTGCTAACCCTCATCTATTAATCGCGAAAGTTGAGGCTCTACTTCCAGATGCACTGGATCATCATTCTGACAGATCAACCCCTGAAGTCAATCCTTCAAAAGCAGGAGACCTTTGGACGGCTGATCAAGTGGGCTATAAAGCTGAGAGAGTTCGACATGGAGTTCCGGCCATGACCGGCCCTTAAGGGCCCGGCTCTGACAGACTTTAGCATCGAGGCGGTGACCCCAACACTTGACGCTCCACACAGCCCAAAGAGCTTGGATGCATTGGACGTTCCCTCATAGATCCTAAATGTCGACAAATCATCCACCCAAACAGGCAGCGAAGCTAGAGTCGTGCTCAGAACTCCAGACGGGATAGAGATTAAGTACTCTATTACGTTGACTTTCCCTACCACCAATAACATGTACGAAACCCTTCTTGCTGGACTTTGTCTGGCAAAGCAATACTTTGTCAAGTCGCTGGTAGTGCGCAGCGACTTGCAGCTAGTGGTCAATCAGATCCAATTAGCCTTCGAGGTATCAAACTCTCAGCTCGCAAAGTACCTGGCAAGAGCAAATGCTCAGATCCAGGTATTCCAATGTTTTGAGATCGAACACATCCCCAGAGCCGAAAACTGGAAAGCCTATCAGTTGGCGAGGGATGCAACCACAAGATCTCTAGAGCAGTGTGCCAGGAGGCTGCAGAAAATCTTGGCCACACCAAGTGTGAACAGTCCGGATCAGGAAGTGTTGCAAGTCAACGAGGGCGACAATTAGCTAACCCCATACCACAGGCATCTGACGGACGGAACGTTGCTTGCGAACGCCGACGAGGTCAAGCGGATTAAGAAGATGGCAGGCTGGTACGCAATCCTCGATAGTGGGCTATACCGGCGGGGGTACTCCACTCCCTACCTAAAATGCCTAATTCCTGAGAAAGCCAAGTACGTGTTGAGCGAAGTCCACCTCGGTGTATGCGGCTCGCACATTGGAGGAAAAAATATCGTATTCAAGATCATACGGTAAGGTCTTTTCTGACCCACGATAAAGCGGGATGCTCTGAAATTTATGAAAAAGTGCAAAAACTGCCAGGTTCATGGGACCATGGCACATCTACCTCGCACAGAGCTGCACAGCCTTTAATCCCCATAGCCATTCGCGCAATGGATGCTCGATATCCTTGGACCTATACCCTTGGCCTCCGGATAGAGGAAGTTCATTATCGTCGGTATTGACTACTTCACCAAGTGGGTGGAAGCAGTTCCTCTGGCACAAATCACCAAGCAGAACGCAACGGAGTTCCTCCGCCAGAATATCATTTACCGTTTCTGGGATTCTCAAGATCATAGTAACTGACAATGGAACCCAATTCACCGGCAAACGATTCACCAAGTACTATACAAGCTTGCGCATCAAGCTAGTCCATACGTTTGTGGCATACCCTCAAGCAAAATGACAAGTTGAAGTCACCAACCGCATCCAACTGCACGGGCTGAAAAACCAAACTGGAAAACGCAGGGGGCTCCTGGGTCAACGAGTTGCCTTCCATGCTCTGGTCATATCGAACGATCCCGTAGGAACCGACGAAGGAGACGCCCTTCAATCTCTACTATGGAGTTGAAGCGGCTGTCCCCATCGAAGTAGGACTTCCCTGCATGAGGGTCGAATGCTTCGATCCGGCCACCAACTTCCAAAGACTCAAAAAATGCCTAAATCTGCTCCCAAAAGTTCATGACGTGGCCCACTTGAGGACTATAACCTACCAGTAACGTATCGCACGGTACTACAACAAGCAGGTGAAGACACGCCAACTCGAGATTAGACCTGGCCCTCCAGAATGTAAAGGCAGTGGGAAAGGCCACGAATAGGAATAAACTCTCCCAAGGCTAGGAGGGCCCGTTCCTCATCTCGACAATCCTCCGGAGTGAAGCTACAAGCTACGCACCAAAAACGGCAAGTTGGTCCCAAGGACCTGAAACGTCGCTAACCTCAGGAAATATTATCAATAGGACAGTGCCAAGATCTAGATAAAACATACACACACACTATAGGTAATGCTTGTACATGTATTGTGTTTCCATTTAATGAAGTTGATTATTTTTACAATCTTGTGTGTTCATTCATACGGGTGTTTGCATGCATAATATTTCAAAAAGTGAAATGACCTAGATTGCCCTTAAGTCGAAAGAATTTTCATTCATCCATAAAACAAATCCTTGGCTTCGTGCCTTGCAGCGATATCCAAATCTCGACTCTACGTCGAATGGTCCTAAGCGGCCCTTATAGCCTTGGCTCCGTGCCAAACAGCCCAAAAGAGGCCATATCCGAACCTCGACCTCGCGTCAAAAGGCCCTAAGCGGCCATTATAACCTTCGCTTCGTGCAAAGTGGCCATTTCCAAATCTCGATTCCGCGTCGAAAGGCCCTAAGTGGCCCTTCAATCCATGATTCCATACCAGGAGGCCCCAATAGTCGAAACATTAGGCTTGGGGACTTTTGAAGTCTCCAGCACGCGGCTACCAAAACCTTAGGGGGCAAAAATTGCAGGTGAGCGACGACCTCCTGAAGAAGAGAGCACCCTCAATCTACAATGGTCGTGGGCTAGGACCGTGCACACGAGAGCGACGACGCCTTGAGCGAGGCCGAGCGTCTAATACAGGTATCGTGTGCAAAAAGACCTAAGACCCGAAGTCCGATTGTTGTGGCCTGAAAACCCAGCTGGCCTTTTGTGTGGCTTCACTAGGCTTGCGACGACGTCCACTTTACTGAACCGAGAGTTTCCGACTAAACACGCAAGATGCGACGACATCCACTGACAAAGGACGAGTACAGTGCAAAAAAACACCGGATTGGAGACTTGGCAACAATAGCTTCACAGCTTATCCATTAAAAACAGGAGTTACGATTCCAAAAATTATATCGTGCACTCAGAGACATCAAATGCAAGAAAGATAGCTACCTTCTGTTTATAATGTATATACAAGGGTACAAGGTGTTGTCGAACAACAAAAAAGGAAAAGGGGCTATGCAAAAGCAATGTTGTCCCTACGGATCAGATGGGCCCGCCTCTTCTGGGAAGTCTCTCAAGCGGGAGCTGTCAGAGATCCCGGTGTTCCCTGGATGAAAAATACTCACGGAGACACCCGGAAGCGCGACGGAGGCAATCCGGCTGCACAGACGGATGCCTTCCCAGAACCTGGTATCGAGTGCGAGGCGCACCTCCTCTGGAGTAAGTCGCAGCCTGAGGTCAGTGGAAAGGCGGGAGATGTCATCTTCCAAAGTAGAGGCCAATCCCTTTAGATGCTCAACCTCCTGCCTTAGTCGCACGCCTTCTTGCATCAGTCGCTCGTTCTCCTCCCTCAGCCGCTCGTTTTCCCCTCTGAGCGCAGCGATTTCAACTCCCGTGTGTCGGGCTATCTCCTGCTCGGACTCTTCCCTGACGCGGTGAAAGTATCCCCGTAGTTGAGCAAACACCGCATCGATGGAGTTGGTTTCCCCAAGGACCTACAAGGGAAAGCGAAAGGTCAGAAATTCTCAAAGTTTCAGTGAACAGAGGAACGCTTGATCCAGAACGATCATACCTGAGCAAGGGACGCATCCGTGCGACGAGGTCCACCTCCCGACGCTAATAAGCTTGGGGGCTCTACGTGCTCGGCGACGACCTCCGTGGAGCTGGGAACGTCTGGAGCCACGGGTGACAGGGAAACGCTAGGGGGCTTCGACTCTTGAACCATCCCTACCATGACAATTTCTCGAGTCAAGTCAACACCAGGCTGACTGGCAACCCATCCAGCCTCGACTTCCTCCTCAACAGCAGCACACTCCTGAAATTTTGCAATACCACGTGGACAATTAGCTTGGAAGTTAATACTCCTAACTGTTGCCACACACCAAATACAGCAAATAATGATTCACGATCATATCACCCTGTTTCATGTCAATGACCTAATTCCTGAGCTCATATGCTTGAGTGGTTCATCATGCCCTAAATTTGGGTAGGTTTGCATGCAGCGTTCAAAATTTCCCAGCCTTTCGCACAGCCGTGGCCAGTGACTAGATTTACAGGATTTAGGGGGCACTTTTAAATACCACAATTTTATTGGTAAGAAAGGCATAATTTTAAATACCGATCCAGGTTGATCACACCTGAGCGAGGGATGCATCCGTGCGACAAGGTCCACCTCCCGATGCTAATAAGCTCGGGAGCTCTACATGCTCGGCGACGACCTCCGTGGAGCTGGGAACGTCTGGAGCCACGGGTGACAGGGGAATGCTTGGGGGCTCCGACTCTTGAACCATCCCTACCACCACAATCTCTCGAGTCAAGTCAGCACCAGGCGGACTGGCAACCCATCCAGCTTCGACTTCCTCCTCAACGGCAGCACACTCCTGAAATTTTGCAATACCACGTGGACAATCAGCTTGGAAGTTAATATTCCAACTGTGGCCACACACCAAATACAGCAAATAATGATTCACGGTCATATCACCCTGTTTCATGTCTCGGACCTCACTCCTGAGCTCATATGCTTAAGTGGTTCATCATGCCCTAAATTTGGGTAGGTTTGCATGCAGCGTTCAAAATTTCCCAGCCTTTGGCACAGCCGGGGCCAGTGACTAGATTTACAGGATTTAGGGGGCACTTTTAAATACCACAATTTTATTGGTAAGAAAGGCATAATTTTATTCAAAAGATGCCATGTTGGCATCCAAGATATGCATCGGGGATTAAACAAAATCAAAATCAGATTTTGACACCTAAGATCAAGAACAATGAACAGAGGTGACCAAGAAGGCAACTATCCTATCCACCAAGGCCCTTCTACTTGCAAAAGGTAGTATTCCAGCTAGCCCATGGTGTGGTTAGAAAAACAAATATGCTGAGCTAAATTGAAGACAAGTGCCAGTTAGTACATCAAAAGCCCTATCCATTATTTCCTTCAAAATAGTATGTGTAATCTCCAGAGGAAAGCTTCTCCAGGAAGAATTCTTCCATTTCCTTTTAATAACCTCATTACAAAAAGAACCAAATTGCATCCAGAAAATACTCATTGCCACCAAGCAAGGGAGAAGATACTTTGCAACTTGATAGTATAAAAACAGTGCAAACAGTTATTTAGATTGACATTTGCACATAAAAATCTGTTAACAAGATTGTGCATTATCATTTGTGAGGCACATCCCCAAAGCCCCAAACAATGTCAGCATTCAAGATAATGTCAAACATAACGTTACAGTGGCACTTGTAAGAGAATTTGATTTAAACAACAAATACAGCACATTGATGTTGCTCCAACAAGTCCAGTAACTTGCATCAAACAGAGTTCTTTATGTAAAAGAAAAGAAAAGCCCCCCATAGAAAAAGAATCGCTCGTGTCTTCTTTTTATATCAAGAAAACAGTTGCATTCATACCCCAGCTTTGCCTCCAGTTGAAGTATGAAGCTATTAGCAATGGCATTCCAGCAAGCACAACTTGAAAGAAAAAATATGACAGTTGACATCATAACACTATAATACAAAAAAGCAATAAAAACTTACTATAACATATAAAACAAAACGAGAAAAACACCTTGAACCTTGTCTTTGAGTCTGCTTCCAGTTTGAGATAGAAGGNTACTCAATATTTTATTTCATACTACATAGTTGATCCTAAAATTGCCGTATAATGTTTTTCTTCATCAAAATTACTGTAACCTCATAAATAAAACCCTTACCAATTGTCTAATTTTTCAAATTAATGATCCAAAATATTTAAAATAATTAATTTCTAAGAGGCTTCAAATCCTATCCTCACATCCATATCAAATCACCCCCTTCCTTCCAATTATTTATTGTTAGACTCGCATTCTATATTTTCCATATTCATTGTGCTAATTCTAAGGGACTTAACTTCCAAAGCTTCCATTGAAAAACCCTACTTAGTATTAACACAATATATTATTTCATCAACCAAAATTATTATTTGCAAGAGAAACATCCACTAAACTGCATAAATTTACACATATTTCAATAGCCGAAGCAAATAGAGACTAGATTAATAATAACCTTTGACATATAAACCAGTCAAAACTAACAAAAACATCAATCTCATCTTATATGTTTGTATAAGATATTGTTTCATCATCATCATATATATACATATATATATTGATTTAGATTTCACAAATTAAAGTTTGGTATTTTGGGGGGACAAAAATTGATACATTAAAATAATAACTCGAGCCATGAAAATTTGTTACATTAATCATATATACCCACTTCATATCACTTATTACCATACCCAATGGAAGAAAGGAGGCTTCATTTCTTAAGAAATAGAAAAATAGATGTTGTATCTACTAAGTTGTTTGAATGATAAGACAAATTCGAGTAGATACCAAGATCTAAAAAGCTCAGTCCCACGGCTCCATCTTTTCAAAAGAGTTCAAGATACGAGCCCTGGGGTTGGTGCTTGGCTAGGCCAATTCTCTTTCCCACGTATTACTGTTAAGTAGAGTCGGCTCTATGAATTTATTTTCTCAAATATTTCCTTAATATTAAAAAAATAACAAAACAAACCCAGGCATAATTATGGAGGATAGGCCATAAGATAACAATACACACAACAGGTACAGTATGTAAATATTGACAAATGATGAACAGTTAAATTACTGTTAGTCTCTGTTCTTCAGCCAAAGTTAGCTTCCTAATATTTACAAATGCACTTGGCTTAGGATCCCTGCGCTGTGGTGGCTACAAAATTCTCCTTCATGTTGAGGGGCCAAAAAAATACCTTATATAACACGCCAAGATTAACCGGTTGCCCGATTGTAGCAGCTGCAACCATGAGCACCGTGAACCTGACTCTGCCCAAACCTTTTCTTTGCTTAATATAGTATGAAGATCCAAGAAACAAATGGCAGCACGACTGAGAGGCTGCCTTCAGTTAGTAATATTGAATAGGTACTTGAGATCGCCAACAGTGAGACGACTCCCAGAACTGCCGCTGTGTTCTTCCCCAAATGCAGCTGCAACCATCTTCCTCTTTTCTTCCTGCATATACTTGAAATTAATCAATGGAGAATCTCTATTTTTTTCATCCATCAGAAGAGTGAAGTATTTTAATTGCAGAAACAAAGTTAAAAGATATGAAAAACTCAAACCAATCAAAGAAGTCATAAAACACAAGGAATAAAACCCCACAGCAAATAATGTCTTCCCAATCACCATGAAGCCTCAAGCATGGAGGGCCTTCAGCCCCCATAAATAGCCAAGACCGAGGTCACCTTGCCTCCATGAATGACAGCTTCAAAAGGAACTCACTGAAGGGCACAAAGAGAGATCGAAGCTATCTCCGCAGAAGAACAAGCCTGAATAATGAAAGGGTACGAAAAAGGAGCTCTGCCAGCAATTAACAAGAAAACCAATTGAAGCCACAACTCCTAGAAAAATCAAACAAAGCCTCATCTATAATTAGCAACTACTGCAAAAAAGAAGGCTGCTGTACAAAATGGCAGCAGCAGCGACAGGAAATACCATGGCATTAACCAGCACCAGAACCACCACAAGATGAACTAGCTCTGGACACAGATGGGTTGCTCCAGAAATTACCGGAAAACACAGAGAGACTGGTGAAAGAGCCTCAGATAAGCCCCAAGGAGGCACCCCACACACACACATGCACGGTGAGAGAGAAAGAGAGAGCAGATAATAAAAAACCTTTACTGACCATACAAAATTTGACATCCGATTTCTTCTTCAGCCCAACAGATGAGAAAACAGCATCTAGTGCATGGAAAAGGTATATTGTTTCATATGAGGAACTATAAAGTCATACCACAGTTTTATTGGTTCAAAATAAATGACTTTCATACTGCTATATATTGAATATCAACTTATCTCAAGGAAGCTAAAGCATTCACATGAAATGCTGAAACAAGCAGAACCAGACAGTGGGATAGAAAGAGATTGGAAGACAAATTAAAAATATAGAACAGAATCCTGCATCATCTGAATCTTAACACTGGCATTTCAGCAAGCACTAAAATTAACTCACTACCATGCTTAATTTCAGGGCATCTGAACAGCAACTTCCACTAACTTGGTCTTATTGATGTCTTTAGTCTTACATTTTTTATGAAATATGTTGCAGATGCCCCAAAATCTGGAAGCTTCTACATAACCAAAAAAAAAAAAAAAGGTTTACACAGGATCTCTATAGGTCTTGGAGCTTAATTCACTTCAGTGTAGTGCAACTTACACTGTCCTTAAATTCAAGTTTCTGCTAGGAGCCCCTAAGAAGACATAGGTAGTTGACAGTCACCTGATTGTTAAACCCGTATTGACACCTAGTTGTTGCCAAGTATGACATTGATGCCACCTATTTGGTTGCCATGCTCAAGGTTGCTCAGCAATTTGCACCAACAGCATGTTCCAGAGGCAAATTTTATTATTTTTTATGACTTCAAAGACCAAAAATGGATCCCAACCCCCCCCCCCCCCCCCCAAAAAAAACCAACAAAAAAAGTACTCCACAACATTAACGTTTCAAGCACTCGGCAGAAATACCAGAAAACCCGACAACCTCACAAGTAACAGCATGAACCTCTGCCAAGGAAAGCAATAACTGTTGGACTTGGACAATTCCTTTTCTGTAGCTTCTAGCACCACAAGATTAATAATTCTTTCAATATCAAGTGAAACAAGCAATTTCATCAAGAAAACACAAATAATTGCACTCCTGCATGCACCCTGCAGGTGGGGTTGGGGAGAGGAGAGGGTGGGCAATATACACAAAATATCAGCCATTCAAGTATTCCAAAAAAGTCAGAACAACAATATCATTTAATATTCAATCATACCCTCACCACATTTGTTTAGTGTGCAGATTCAACAACATCACCCACCTATACAGAGCAAATCACATTTCTCAAAATCTCAACCTTGGTAGGTTTTCTATCCCCAAATGGGAGCTCACCAATTTGTTTCCAGATGACCAAACCATGCAATTATTTTTATCATCTTTTCCTCATGCTCACCAACATTCCACCCCTATTACCTCCCAAAAGAGAGAAAAAGAAAGAAAAAGAGGAGGCGGCCATTTGGACTTTAGTCTAGCTCATCCCTGGACCACACATAGAGCTTTTATGCAGCCCAATTTTAAACTATAGTCAGCTTTCTCTCATGTGTCTTGCTTGCACAAAATTGATCTCTCCAACAGTTTAATATAGTTCAATGAAAATCAATAAAGTAGTACTAGATGATATTACAATGCAATGAATTAAAGTTTTACGATAAAGAAATGTTCAGTGACAGTTGTATTGAGGTAGTAAAATTTGTCAAAATAAACTATAATCCTTGTAAATAGGCCATATTTTGTTGAGTTCTTTATCCTTACATTGCGAATTTCAGCATGCTTGATTTCATACATGCAACAACAATAGTTCCCTTTGCAATCAAATTTTTAATCACTTACAAAAACTAAATGCAGTGCAAATGCAAATATTACCTGAAGAGATAATATACGATCCTCCACAGTACCACTTACAGTAAGCCGTGATACAGTTACAGGGCGAGTCTGTCCAATTCGATGTGCTCGGTCAACAGCCTGGTCTTCTGTAGTTGGATTCCACCAAAGATCCAAAAGAATAACATGGCAAGCCGCAACCATGTTCAAACCAAGATTTCCGGCCTTTAGTGACATCAACATAACAGTGACCTGCAACAAAGTGTGTGCAATTACCATTTGCAATAGAAAATGATCATAGAGGCCGTACTGAAAATGAATGCTGGCACAAAGAGATATTGCAGCAACTACTGAAGTGAGTAGGAAACACCCTGCGGAAGGCCAATGACCATTGGAAAAGAATGAATCGGCTATAATTTTTCATATAATCAGAGGAAATTAGTACATAAATCTCATAATTTTGCATCTGTTAAGAAAAGTCAAGCACTAGAGTTTCAGGCGCACACACTTGGACATTGGTATCACTTATTAAGGAGGTAGGAATCTAACCTCAGGATCAGCGTTGAATTCTCTGACAGCCCTGTCTCTTGCAACTAAAGACATAGTCCCATCAAGCCTCCTATACTGAATGCAAGACTCATTCAATGAAATCTCACATAAGTCCAACATACGAGTCCACTGGGAGAAAACAATTGTTTTTATTGGTAGTTCTGACAAGGAATAAACTGTTGTGAGTTTCCTCCCACATATACTAAAATCACCGTTCTGTGTGCTGGTCTCTACAATACCTCCATTGCAGTCAGCTGAATCGTCTAGCTCTATACATGGACTATTTAATTTACAATTTGTCTGCAATATCTCAAGTACTGCTCTAATTTTTGAAGAGATATATTCATTCTTCATGATTATCGAAGTCTTATCACATTGATCATCATGTGACAGAGTGGTGTTATTCTCGTCAGAAAGACAGCTACTTAAAGTAGATTTTGAGAAGACAGCATCAGGACTGAGCTGCTCCTTGCATCTCGAAGCTGGACATGTATTTTCATCACCAGTCAGGTAATCTGACACACACTGATAGCAAAAGACATGACCACATATGGTGACAATGGCATCCTCAGGAGGGTCCTGCAGAAGCGTCAGGGACAAAAATGAACAAGTGAATTTACCAATCACAGGCTACTTATTCTTCACCATGGAAAAAGAATTTTTTTTCCTTTTATTTTCAATTTTTTGCTAGGAAGGGGAGCAGGGAGGTTGATGAGGGCAGTGCAAAATACAAGTAAAATCAGGACATTTTCATCCTTGTATTACAAAAAGCAACAAAACCTATTACATTTCAAATAGCCTTTCCCCTCCAAGTTACGCAAGTAACAATCATGCCCCTATATGATGTGGAACCATGGGAATGGACAAAGAATGAGATTATTTTGCCCTTTCATGCAAATGTAATCAGAAAAGTAATAATACCAAATTAGTTTTCTGAAAATAGATGTCAATGAAGTTTTCAATCTCGAACCCAAATTCACTAAAAATTCAGTGCACCAGAACTACACACCAAACTCGCTGGTTTCTCCTATAACAGCATAATGTACACTAGATTTTCCACTTTGCACTGTCAAGGTTTTATTATCAAATACTTGGTGCTGAAGAAGCACCAGGAAAAAAACAACTTAACCGCAAATGGAAATTTCAAATTGTGGTGCTGAACAGTATGCACACTAGATCTAGAATCTTTCAAATATATATAACAAAGGTTGTCGATAACAAACATATTACATACAGTTGGTCAACCTAGGGCTCCAATCAAAATTCCATAAAGACAACTGTTAGTCAATATAAAATCACAAGAGAAAAATAGCTTCAAAAATAACATACACTGCAAATGCAACAGATGGCTGAAGACGTCTCCAAGAGATGTAACAACCCAATCAATATACTCCTGGGAAGTTGTTTTGCCATCTGCGAAGATGTTGTTCTGGAAGAACCAGAATCAAATCCCTTGACAAGAAGTGGGTGGTCACAAGCCTGGCGAAGTCGCAAAAGCATCAATAGAATGTTTGCATAGTTCTGATTTACTGTACCAGCAGCAGCATATTCCTGCAACATAAGGATCCTATCTCAGAATCCACAACAAAGCATAAAGCATGGACGAGAGGATGTTTTACCATAGAACAATCAAATATTAGAGCAAGAGAGTTAACATCCTCACATGCTTGCAGGATCTATTCAGGCAATGAAAGCTAGGAAAAACAGACACCTCCTCCAGGGTGGTGCATAACACGTGTCAGTGCCTAACACGTATTGGACAACGATGTATGTTACGAATATCTGAGTGGTAGAATATTTTAGTTTTCTTAATTCGGATAGACTGAGAAAAAATTGGACACATCAAGGACATAACTGGAACACATTTGGGATAGTTTTACATTTTAAAAGAATAAAAATGGCATAGATTAAACAAACACTAGTGATACTTTGTAATTAGCAAAAACGATCAAAACATAAGTTAAATATGAGAGAAATGAACACAACTACTTTCCATTCACAATCAATTGAAAAGAAAGAGGAGTCTAGCAGAAAAAAGGGACTGATAGTGAGGTGAGCTTGCAGAGATGACTGGTGATAGAGATTTGGCATTAATGTGGCTCTGTATTTGTTTTCTTATGGTAAATTTATTTCCCCACATACTCTAAATGGAACTCAAGCTCTGTTTTTGTTCTCTTTTGTTTGAATACTTCCCTATGATTGGTTGTTTTTTCCCCAAGATCACATGTTCTCTCTCTAGCTGGAAAGGGGGCTTTAAACCTTATCTTACACCCTAACTCCCCCTTTAATGAATTATATAGCCTATTGTTTGGTATATTGGTTCCTTACTTTATTGATTTATTCTATTGTGAACAAATAAACCCCTATCATGTATTTGTTTTTGGTTCTCTTATTTTTTCTGTTCTTCTCTTTTTTTCTTTTTTTTTTCTTTTTTTTTTTGTGGAACAGCAACTACTGTTTTTCTAAATGATCCGACCTATTTTTTCTTTAGTAAATTGCTTGTATAGAAACTTTGCTTATGACTAAATATCTTAGGAAATTATAGATTTTATAAGTGAAGCAGTAATTGCAATTTTTGCACAATATATTGTTGTTCAATCAAATTATACTTACACCTATTAAAAACTATCAATTTTAGATAACCTGTTGTGTCTAATTTTTTAGAAAATAACGTTTCAAGGTTGGACCATGTCCGGCGTACATGTCCATTTGTCGTAGAAAGAAAGCAAGCCAATTGCCATCTTAAATTTCAAAGACAGGTGATAGGCACACTTCATTGATTCATAGACAAGGGTGAAGATGAGCTTCCTTGGAATATTCAAACCTAGCTTGACATTTGCATGGAAAAAGCTTGAACCCAGCAATATTATGTTCAGGGTCATCTTACATCCTGCATGAACTTTAGTTTTGCGTAGCTGATGCTTACCATTGCATTGTCAAAACATGGAGGACAAAAACATTGGAAGGACAGGTCACAGGAGATATAGAAATGAAAACTAGAGGAAAAATCAACAGCTAGCACAGAGTTGATTCTTGAGGTTGTCCCAGGACTTTTAATTCAAACTTCTGGGCTTAATATAAGTAGCGTTAATCTTGTCACCTTACCTCCTTGTAAACATTGTATAGTTGCAGACTGCTGCTTCTATCCACATGCTAGATCTGTCTTATTGAATTTATCAAATTCAAACCATGTTGTAGGGGCTTTTTTTTCATGTTTTTTTGCTAGATTGCTCCGAGGGACTGTATCAGTCCATTCAAAGCCATCTTCAATCAGCCTCACCATATTAGTGGCCTCCTGGCAAACAGAGCCCAGAGGAATCTCAGCAGCCTCCACACACCTCTTCAAAATCCACATTAAAGAAAATGCATATTTTTACATTTACTCGCTGAAGTTCCAACCAAAAACAGCTGCACATCATAATACTATAATAGCATTCATCTTGACAATGGTGCAAATCTTTGTTGACAGTATGTGCTGTATGCCTTGGTGAACTGCTTTGCCCCAAATATATGGAATTGAATAGGCTTAATACCATTACACAATTTTGTAACATATCAGGGACATCCAATACACTTATGCAACAATTATGACTGTAGTGGCCATCACAACCAGTTACAAAACAGCTACGAAGAGGCATGATGATGAGTACTTTCATGTTAGTATATTTTAGCTCATTTTGACAAAGTGAGAAAAATTAGTTGCCCAATATATTTATATTGACTAGAATTTGTTTTGGAGTATCTCCCAAATCTCAGCAAAGACTTCCCAAAAACCAGGGGAAAAGCTTCTATTTTGTTTTTTTTTTTATTCTGTAACTGATTGCAAGTATATTTGGTTTCATATTCTATACATGTTAGATAAACAATCTATCTGAATTAGTTATTATCATTTCTGATTCTTTTGTTGCTGGATATACTCTTTTAAGCATAGATAGAAACATTTCAATCTTCACTTTTAGATTCATACAGCATTTTCACCCTTGAGATTGTCAAAATATTAAACAAGAAAGATTTACAATCCTATACCAATTACAAACTGAGAAACAGCTTTAACAATATTTGTTAAAAAATGTGATATGAAAAGGGATCATAAAATTTATTATAATATGTTTTTTTTCACCTCTGCAACAGACATAACAGCTATGTAAAGTCCACTGCAGCCAGTACCATGACACCATGGCCACAACCATGATTACATGCACTAATTGCCATCAACACTGCTCACAACTAATAGCTCTATTGGAACAAGACTAATAAGTTCAACAGATTTCAGGTTTCATCCTTTGCCAAGGACTTTATTTCCTCAACATGGTTGTATTCCATTGAGAATCAGCAAGAGCATTGCTCCAATTTAGTGGGATGGACAGAAAATTCAAGCACGATACAAAAAACCTGCATGACAATGATAGGGTAATAGGGAAAAAAATTAAATATGGGACGCATAGTAGAAGACCTGAAACTTCCCATAAAGGAATAGGTATATCAAGTCCATGAATAGGACTTTTTTCATTGCATGAAAAATCTTAGGGAGTCCATTGAACTTCACTAGGAGATGGCAGAGAAAATAAAGGAGCTAGATTCAATGAAGATTATTGGTAATGACACGGTACCTACAATAACATTCGTCATATTCTTCCACCAGGTAAACCTTCAACTCCTCCCTTCATGGATTTTAAGCATGTCTCCTTCTCCTCCTCGTCTACATTCTCCAAATTCTGAAGGATACCCAACTTTCACTTGGAAGGTGTCAAGTTACATTTTGATATATCTCTTCCCTACTGTGTACTTCTCTTTGGAAATTGACACTAGCAAAGACTAACTATGGTATCATTCACGAAAGGTGATATCCAAGCTAAAAAATACTTTCCCATGCTCCTAGTAAGAGGATGATAACAGTTGTAACATTTTTGAGTAGCATAATAACCGTTGAAGATACACTCTAAGGTTCAAAGGGCAAACTTACACAAAGTTTTATTGCATTCATACGTATAGAAAACTCACCCATATTGTAGAGATCCGAGTCCACATAATAACATGTTATCCAATTTGAACCGCATGCATAGGCCTGTACCTGTACGGTTTTATTCTTCCCATCTTCCCCAAAAAAAGACCTGTTATTATAGAGATATCTAAATCTTCCTATAAGACATGTTCATTTTTCCCTAAGCGATGTAGGAACCCAGAAACCAACTCACACACTCTATCCTGCTTAAAGAACGACATCCACGACGTATGTGGTATGGCTCACAACTAGCCAAGCTCACGTCCACACAGTTTCGGCTACAATTGTCTCTTTGGGCTTTAGGTAAGGTTTTGTTTTTCCTCGGCTTCACTTGGAAAAGGCCTGTTATTATAAAGATGTCTAAATCGTACTACATGGCACATTCGCTCTCCTTCCCTAGGCAATGTGGGATCCCAAACACCAGTTTTCACACAGAATTTAAAAAAGCTACATGAGGGATTTACTAAGAAGTGACACTACCCACTAGTCTATGAAAATTGTGTTTATGAAGGCATCTTGTTAATCAGATGTGACTGCAAGAACTACATCACCTCAATCCATCCTAAGTGAATTCATAGTAGTCAAAAGTGACCTCTCTCTAAAAGATAATGATTCTTCCTTCAGCAACTCTGTTGTGTTAGAGTATCAACACATGTGTTTTCACATTGAGAATTCTTTGCAGACGAAGAGACGTCAAAGAGGAGATAATTTTGTGCTTGACAAGATGGTCCTAAAAAGCACAAGTGTCATCAATGTACTCAGAACCATTAGCACCAAGTTTAGCAACCGAGTACATACCATTTTGTTGGCATGCCAAACCATGTGAAGAATTCACTTTCCCTATGCATTTACAAGTACCCAGGTTTTTCAATTAACAATTGATAGAGGGAGCAAACCATGCCTAACCGAAAAACTGAACAATTGATTAGGATCCCAACATCTAAATAAACCATAACAAAAGGGGTTCTGCTCCTTGAATTGTTAACTTGATAGAAGACACGAGTATGCTTAGATAACTCCCATGTGCCACATATTAATGCATGCAATTCACACAACTGGAAATAGTAAAGACAAGGTTTCCTTCGCTTATTCTTTTTTACACTCACCAAAAAATTTGAGGGTGTCAAAAACATTGATGTCATGTATATCCATAGGAACTCTTTTAGAATTTTGGACTTGCATAGATAACTGTCTTGAACTAGCATGAGGAAAGCCACCTTATATCTTGATTGCAATCACCTTCCATGCCTTAAATGCATGGGAAGTACTAGGTGAAGGAAAAATTTTACTTTGGCAATGGACTAATGGATAGAAGGTTAGGAGGAAATTGGGGAACATGTGACAAGATTAGGGGTCTTTGTTTCTGATTTTGAAAAAGAACTTTTGTGAAATGTTACAATTTGTAGCTTCTGACAAAAGTTCTTTTACAATGTTTTTGTCAAAAAACAAAAAAACAAAAAAAAGCCTAGACTAAAATTTGTTAAAAAATAAAGGACAGCAACTTATAGAGAATCTCAATCAACTTTTTCAGATTTTTTGGGAGACAATCTAATCTATAGCATCCTCCATGAGCAGTTTCAAAGCAATGCTAACAAGGTCCTCAAATTTGGTGCACAAAGTATATAGAATTCCGCAAATATAGCAGGAACAATTTCTAACCAAACTTTTTCTCTTCCTAAAGTTGGTACAGGTGATGAAAACTGATTTAAAGCACCAATCATGATTTGAAGCACTAGAAACTATTAATCAAGCAGTAGAATTGATTGGAGAAGGGATGGTACAGTGAGAGCATTTATTAATGAAAATGTGTGAAGATGAATAAGTTGCCATGGTAGGGCCCAGAGGGATAGCTTAGGTTTGTCATCACCATCAGACCACTTTGGAACCTCTCAAACCCTTATAGCACAATCAAGAAACTTCTAACAAGTCTCCCCGGTATGTTCAGGCTGCTCAGAAAAATCACACTTGATTTTATCTTAGTTTGTGGCATACTCATAATTTTTTTTAACTTCCCTAGAGTTCTTTTCAAAGAGGCTTAGCTGTTAGAGCTGAAGTGTCTTGGCTAGAGTGGTGCACGTAGCATCCCTCATCTCTTCCAGCTGCACCAGTTCTGTGTTGGTCTCAAGAAGTATATTGGATATTGCATAGATCACTAGCTCAAGTGTACTGAAGTATTTAAGTCAATCTGGAAAGCCAAGTCCCTGTTCGTGTCTTCCTGATTAACAAATTGAAATTTTGCAATACCACGTCGACAATTAGCTTGGAAGTTAATGCTCCAACTGTTGCCACACACCAAATTCAGCAAATAATGATTCACAGTCATATCAACCTGTTTCATGTCACTGACCTCACTCCTGAGCTCATATGCTTGAGTGGTTCATCATGTCCTAAATTTGGGTAGGTTTGCATGCAGCGTTCAAAATTTCCCAGCCTTTGGAACAGCCGTGGCCAGTGACTAGATTTACAGGATTTAAGGGGCACTTTTAAATACCACAAATTTATTGGTAAGAAAGGCATAATTTTATTCAAAAGATGCCAAGTTGGCATCCAAGATATGCATCAGGGATTAAACAAAATCAAAATCAGATTTTGACACCTAAGATCAAGAACAATGAACAGAGGTGACCAAGAAGGCAACTATCCTATCCACCAAGGCCCTTCTACTAGCAAAAGGTAGTATTCCAGCTAGCCCATGGTGTGGTTAGAAAAACAAATATGCTGAGCTACATTGAAGACAAGTGCCAGTTAGTACAACAAAAGCCCTATCCATTATTTCCTTCAAAAGAGTATGTGTAATCTCCAGAGGAAAGCTTCTCCAGGAAGAATTCTTCCATTTCCTTTTAATAACCTCATTACAAAAAGAACCAAATTGCATCCAGAAAATACTCATTGCTACTAAGCAAAGGAGAAGATACTTTGCAACTTGATAGTATAAAAACACTGCAAACAGTTATTTAGATTGACATTTGCACATAAAAATCTGTTAACAAGATTGTGCATTATCATTTGTGAGGCACATCCCCAAAGCCCCAAGCAAGAAATGAAACTCTATGGGAACCTTGATGACCACTTCTCTCACAAAGAAAAGACTGAGTCCTCTGAAACCATCTCCAAGTACAGAGAGCCTAAAAGAAAACCCAAGATTTCTCAAATTTTCAAGTAATTGCATCCTACTGAAAAGAGAATATTTACAGCAATTTCTAAATAGGATCTTCAGTGTAACTCAGACTACTGAGACTACATACTTTTCTCTCAATCTGTTACCTGCTACTGATCAGCCACCATTTTTATTCCACCGTATGAATAAATAGGTTAGGTACCACACTTCCTAAGCCTGCTCTGTGAACAACGAATCAAACCAGCATTCAACATTTTTCTCAAAGTCAACTACGTTAGTGATTCAATCTTCTGTATGTTTCTCCAAAAGCTGATCCATAAACCTTCCTAGAAGGAGGGTTCCAGTGGATATGTGGCACAAATTGCAGCAATGATGTTAATCCAAAACCAATCCTTCTCTATAAGAAAACTCCAAATCTACTTGCCAAGTAAGGTGTTATCAAAGACTTTAAAAGACTTCCACAGAAATCAACTCCGTGGGACAGTCCACAATAACCTGTTTCACCAAGTGAAACTTCAACACCTCCCACAGCCGATGAATAAGAGAGGCTTAGAAGACTATCCTATTCATAGCTAGAATGGGAAAAGAGATAAAAATATCTATAAAGCCATAGCATTCAATGAGCACTTAATAAGAATATTCCCCCTCCTCTGCGTGTATATTGGTTTTTCCATGCACCGAGCTTCTCCTTGAACCTGATAATAATGGGATGATTTTACTTCCTAATATGTGTAAATAATTCACAAAAGAGCAGACAAAATAGCCATGTTTCAAGAAACATACATCCCATTAAATTACAATGTCAGCATTCAAGACAATGTCAAACATAAGGTTACAGTGGCACTTGTAAGAGAATTTGATTTAAACAACAAATACAGCACATTGATGTTGCTCCAACAAGTCCAGCAACTTGCATCAAATAGAGTTCTTTATGGAAAAGAAAAGAAAAGCTCCCCATAGAAAAAGAATCGCTCATGTCTTCTTTTTATATCAAGAAAACAGTTGCATTCATACCCCAGCTTTGCCTCCAGTTGAAGTATGAAGCTATTAGCAATGGCATCCCAGCCAGCACAACTTGAAAGAAAAAATATGACAGTTGACATCATAACACTATAATACAAAAAAGCAATAAAAACTTACTATAACATATAAAACAAAACGAGAAAAACACCTTGAACCTTGTCTTTGAGTCTGCTTCCAGTTTGAGATAGAAGGCCCACTCCTCAGCAGTGAAGGTTACTTTTTTCAAATCCACAACTTTAGGTGGTAGCCTAATAATAGGCTGCCCATCAATTACAGTCTCTGTACCAAAACAACTCATGATGATCAGTGACCATCCTTTGGAGTGATAGCGAAACAAGCTATGGGATTTGATATCAGATCATCTTTTGAGTAGTAACACAAGTTGTAAGGTTCAAGAATTGATCACTAATGTAATAAATACAGCAAACAGAATGAACTCTTAACACATTGACTAGTTTTTCATCAAAGCCTATCCAAATTATCAATAAAAAAGCTGAACTGAAATAAGCAGGAAGTAGAAAAAAACAAGCCTACACACCACACATTGGAGAAGATGAAACCTACCGCCAATAAATGTCAAAAGAGTCAATTTTTTCACTTTTTCCCATGACCCTTGGTTTTTGTGATAATATGTGACTTCAGTAGAATAGAAAGAAGCACTAGTTCCCTAGTTGAGAATAATGTTGTAGAGAGGGTGTTTAAGCTTCTCCTTTTCTAAGTACGATTGATCAAAAAACATGGACACCAAAGCAAAGAGTGCTACTGAGGTCTGAGCAAATGTACCCATGGAGTCCTTTATATTTAATTCATACTTACTGTTCTTTCAATTCATTAAAAAAATTATTAAGAGCCCTGTTTATAAGTCCTTGCCAAGATGAACATTCACTTTCTATCATTTTCCCTCATCTTTATTATTTATCAGCTACTCATAATCAGAGTTGCTATAACCCTGGCACCTTCCAGGAAACGGAAATTGAGATTCATCATCAGAATTATGGAACAAAACCAACTTGAACCACTATATTCAACGTTCCAACCTAATATGTAAGAAGATAGAGCAATTTAACCACCATTTGCTACTTTCCCTAACGTAAATCATAGGTTCTGTAAGCTCACCACCCAGTTTTAAAAAGAAACAAGACCAAGAACAGCAACTCTCCTAGTCATAGTATTGTTCTAAAACACGATGATACTTAGTTATTTACGTTCCTTGCTAACGCCCAAGTTTTGTTTCCAATGTTGTTTTACATACCAAAGCAATCCAAGTTCCAGAAAAGATAATGTTCCTTTTTCTCATCTTATAATTTAGAATGGAAAGGAGTTTTCAACGTATTTCAATTTTAGAAGGAATTCAAATGATAAAAGAGACAAGGGCTCTTTCCTACCTCTTTCTTTTATCAATTAAATTGTTTTGTTTATAGTTTCTTAGACATTAGAGTTTAGACTATAGATACATATCAGACTTTTTATAGCAAATAAGCTGAAGATTATGCAGACAGCAAGCAAATCATAGCTCACATGAACAGAAAATTTATACACCCAACATGATCTTCGAATTACAGATGAATGCATAATACTACATGATTAGGTAGAGAAGTAGCCAACCTTTTGTACGACGCAGCATTACAGCTCTTAGAATGGCTTGAAGCTTCATGAAACCACGCACTGGATCCCTTGATATTGGGATTTTTACTCCTTCACAAAATGCTTTGTATGCACTATAGGGCTCATATTTCAGAAACCTAAAATAACTGTATAATTCATCAATGGCATTTTGTATAGGTGTTCCAGACAGGCACCATCTCCTCTTTGCTCGTAGCCCACAGCAGGCTCTAGCCACTTGTGTTCTGTGGTTTTTTATCGTTTGTGCTTCATCCAGTACTACCCTGAGCCAAGCCACTCTGGCAAGTGGACCACTATCACTATCGATTGCACAACTATCAATTCCTTTCCTGCCTTTCTTTCGCCTTTTAGAATTATTAGATGGAATTTTCCTCTTCCTGTTAATCGAAAATTCAGAAGATAGTCCATACTCCTCTGCAACTTTTTGCTCAACATCATCATCGTTGATCAAAGGTTGCTTTGGAACCTCATTGGCAACTATTGAATAAGTAGTGAGCACCACATCAAATCTGGCCAGTTCAGAAGGATCTTTTGTCCTATTGCCTCCATGATACACCAGAGTAGCGAGTTTCGCTTCTTCACCAGCTTTGTCACCCAATTCTCTGGCCCACTGTCTCAGAACAGTTGCTGGACATATAACTAATGTACCAGCAGCTGGTCTCTTCCCATGAAATGCCCGCTGTGAAGAACTTGCTTCCGGACTACATTTTACTACAGAATCCCCAATTTGCCTGACATTTTCCACATTAACACAGCCACCATCATCATCATCATCCAAATTCAATGCTTCAGCTTTGAGATTGGAGTTGGACTGATCTTCTGATTTAGATTTCAACTGCAAGAACTTTTGCATCAGTATGAGGGCAATCATTGAGATAGTCTTACCCAGGCCCTGCGAAAACCACACAACGCATTAGATAGACAATCGCATATGGACTTTAATGTACACAATGCGTATGTGTATGTGAGACTATGTGTGCACATTGGACTCCCCAGATTGACCTGATCATCAGCTAGAATTCCACCCAAACAATGAACACTTTTCGTTTCCTTTTGCAGCATCCATGCCAGCGCAATTTTCTAGAACACACAAATTCAAGCTTTAGATAATAATCAGTTTTCTGTACTTAGAAAACCCTAGAAGACAGTCATATAGACAAACAAAGAAATCCAAAAGCTATAAAATCAGAACTTAGTGACTCTGAAAAGATAGATATAGATAAATTAAATTAATAAAACCTGGTGCCTCAAAAGAGGGACTGCAAGAAGACCATCAGGTAGATTGAGTTCAGTTTTTGGCTGACTAAGGTCCTGCATATAATCATAAACAAAAAAGGAATAATTTATTGCAAATATAGAGAAGATTTAATTTATTACAAAGTTCAGTTGTCATCAACAATGCAATGTAAAGATTCACTAAAGAAAAATTGTCATATGTATTATTTGTTAGTTCCTTTTGATATCTAACAAGAACTTGGTAGTTTTACTTTCATGTCCTTTTCCCTTTCAATAAATGATAATGTTTTTTTTTTTATTTTCTAAATGCAAAAGGGGAATTTTCATAAATGAATTTGATCCAAGGCTTTAACTAAAAATTATGGGATATAGATCAAATGAATAACAACTCGAGTGTGTCCTTTGACAGGTTGCAGAAGAAGTAAAAGCATTTCTACTTTGAAGAACTATTGATGCTAGTAAAAAGATTAGGGAAGCCCTCGATAAATGAAGATGAACATTAATTTGATGCTTGTTTTAATAATGGGAAGGTTTAGGAAAACTCTATGAACTAAATAATTTAAAATGGCTCTAGCAGCTCTTAAGAAAATTAAAATGGAAGAAGGAAACATATAGGATAAAAGCAACTTGAGAAGGTATTTTTCACTGTTCATCAGCATCTCAGATGGAGTGGTATGGGATGGCTGATTAGCACAGAAAATTGAACATCAGAAAGGAACCTTTGGAGTTTATTGTGATTCCTAGTACTCACTAATAATTTTCAATGGCGCTCAGATAGCATCTAAGGGCATGATGACGGTTGCAGATGGGAGTTATACACCAATTTAAGTAACTTCACGATTTGAACTCTCTCGGTTAAATAATACAAAATGGCCACCAGGCATTAACAGCAACAGACTTACAAACATGAGATGTGTCCTGATCCACAAGCCAAGGTGTCGACGAGCTGGGACACCACGAAAGTTGCTCATGGTGTAGGTCTCTGGACGAGCACTCAGAGGTGTGCTTGTGACTCAACAAACATTGCTTTGACGTTGTGGTGATATGGGTCACTATACTGAGGTTTGTCAGCATGGGTCTTGCCACTGTCAGTGTGCACTGACACCACTACTGATTCCCATGGTGATGTGGAATGAATGAGTTTTCCTGGGTCAACTACATATTTCTTGAGTATCCAGAGATTGAAGTGAGTCCTAAGTGGGAACATTAATCGCAACAAAGTCAAATCTCAGTGCTTGATTGCTAAATAAAAATAAGTCATCGTAATAGTTGTGGAACTTCGATGTTTACTCCTAGAAATCCACAAAATGCCTAAAATCTTCCAAAGGGAAAAGCATGGGGTTCAACTCCCCACCACCCTTGGGATTGTTGTAGTCCATCAAGTACTAGATATCACCTAAGTAAGCTACCCTGTGATGAAGGATAAGCTCTACGGCATGTCACAAGGACAGCCTAGGGTCTCTGCAAGGCTGGGTGCTGAGTGGCTACTATCCAGTGAAGGATGACGGACTTAATACGTGGCTGGGAAAAAGTTTAGACCCTTAATATGCATTGGAACAGGATATCATTTGTAATACTTTAAGGGATGGCCAGCCTTCTAGGCAAGAGGAAAGTTGGGTGCCTTGAAAACATCTTCAGTACTCCGAGGAATATATAACAATTTTCAGATAAGAATCACATAATAAAGCCCCTCCCCAGAAAGAAACAACTACAGCCACCTGCTCGTGGAAATCCATCCAGCTAGCACTTAATAGATTTTCATGAATGTTTATGAAATGAATTGATCTACCGCATGAAAGAAAATAGGAAGTTACTATTCCAGTATGTCCAGCCATGCAATAAGAAAAGTACCTGCAATGCAGCCTGATAAATCAATCTTTCATCATGCCCTGCAATCCTTTCTTCCCCAATTCCAAAACGTAGAGAATCAGATGAACTATTATACTGTGTGGGAGCAGGTCTTCCACGCATCAACGAAGGAGGAAGGAGCCTACTTCCATTGTTATCTAACAAAATGACATCACCATTGCCTCTCTTGACATTGTCATTCACATAGTTTTTGCCGGTCAGTCCACTAGGACCTGCCAAATGATAAGACCTTCCAACGTCATGACGACTGCTGCCTTCATTGTCTCTAGAATTGTTGAGCTTACCACGTGGTACAGATGGCTGAAATGAAGATGGAAGGGTCCTCTTGACCGATTGTGGAATCAAGTGCCTTTCATATTCTGTATTGGACAAGTTGTTGCTTTTAGTAGTGTTCCAATTAATGCTTGAACCATTTAACTGGCCATTGGTGCCATTCTCCTTATAATATCGAGAATTATCATCCAGTTGCATGAATGAATTTAAGACCCGACCATCAGCACCAGAACTTGGAAATGAATGTGAATCAGAAGACCTTTCATTGCTACTAGGCGCTCTTGGGGAAGAAGCTTTTTCAGATTGTCCCTCATTACCTGCCAGTTAAATTTATGGCAGTGAGACCAACTTTACAAAGAACCAAAAAAAAAAAAAAAAAAAAAAAACAAGAGGTTGCAAGTTACAAGCCCCAACCTTCAACCCTAGTAGCATTTATGCCGGATGAAGAAGCCCAATGAGGAAGAACCCGGGTCCCAACAGGTGTTGAAACAATTTCTGCATCGTCGTCATCTGTATCAAAAATACTATCAGAAGAAGAGATGTCTATTGGTTCCATTCTAGTGATAAATTGCTGAATGATGACTTTCCCTTTCTTCAATCAACTTGAAAAATGAAGTCCTGGATGATAACCTAACCTGATCATGTACAACGAGTTAATATTACCAAGTCCTAACACAAATCACAAAAAACAAGAACAAAATAGCATGCTGAAGCTGCTAAAAAAATTTAAATTCACCCGTCAAATGACTTAAATGTAAGTTGAGTCCTCATTAACACAACAAAGAGCCAAGTAAAACTCAAAAAAGTCACGATCAAGCATCCCAAAAATGGCAGTCCCACTTCAGTAAAGCACAGCTCCATCAAGATTTGAAAAAAAAAAAAGACCAAAAAAAAAAAAACAGACCTTTTAAATATAACAGATAACAAGGGGAACAATATTAAAGAAGGTAGCAGGCAGCACTTTGAAAAGCTTAGAAGGCAAACAAAATGAGAAGTTTAAATCAACTTATATTTTTCATAATGTGGTATCTTCATGGATCCAAGCAATAGTAGAGAGAGCTTCGTAACATACAGACATAACTACCTTAAACACAAAAGAAACTTGCTAAAGATATGCTACTCACCACAGAGCATCAAAATACATGGACAGCAGCAGAAAACTGATATAACACAGACATTGAAAGGAACTATGCAGTTTTTCCTGGCCTTTTCTTCTTCAGTCCATAAAGGTGGGAAATTGGCATGAAAGGGTCCCCAAAAATAGAAATAAAACAAACCACCTTCAGTGGAGGAGCATAAAATCCACCAAAAACAACCATCGAAACAACCAAAGGAACAAAGAAAAACTGAAAAAAAAAAAAAAAGGATCTTTTCATAGTTGAAGTTTTATTCAGGCCTTTTAATTCCTCATCTTTCCTTCCACATAGATTATCATACTATATACAACAACTTGATTTTGTTAAATTTCATCATAATACTCCATCTACAAGGAAATGTCCAACACAAATGTTACGAAATTCAATTAGAAAATTCAAAATAATCAATTTCCATATAATTTCAAAAACAGACCCTTTGATTGTGAATCTAAATGTGAAAATTAAAGTGGTTAGTATTTCTTGTCAGTCAATTGTTAATTAATATTTCTAAGGGCATGTGCATAAAGAGATTTCTAAACTTCAGAACTGTGGAAATGACATTGTTTTGTGACATCCATAAAAAATAATAAATAAAAATCTCTTTCAGACAGAGGCTCAGAATACTCAAAAGTGACAGCCCAATGCACTTTCATGAGTCAACAACGAAACATCCCCAAACCTCAAGAAACAACCCAAAAAGTAAGTTTTGATGTGGAATTATAATGCCAGAAAATGCGAAGTATTCAATTGGGAAAAATCTAAGGCTCCAAGGACATCATAAATAGACCACTCTTAGGGTTTTAATAACCACAGTAGAAGCTTAGCAAATATCTGTACATAAATACAATAAAGGATATCTAATTATCCCTCTAGTGGTGTGGTTTGGAAAGATTTGAATTTTCATGCAAAAGATCATAAATGAGAAAGTGATTACTCAAACCGTTTACATATCATAGTAACAGTGGAAACAAGTCATTAATTTTATATCAGTGCCATATATGATAGTGTCACTACAGTGATGCAGTGTTTCCTTTAGAAGCAAACAGATCTTCAAGAAATTCAGCAATCTACAATAATTGTAAAGCTCAATTACAGACCCTATTACTGGTCAACCAATGTCATTGATAACCATTTACAAGAGCAAATCATCTTAAATTGACATCATCAAGATAAATATTATATGCATTTTATTTGATTACTGTGGTAAAACCTACCCAATATTCACATAACAGAACTCAAAAAATAAAGATACCTGCAAATCTGCCAGACTCCCGTGAATGGTCTGACAAAATCTCAACAAGCACTATCTGTAGCTTCCAGCAATAGCCGCAGTTAAAACACCATATTCAACATTTTACACTATAGAGACCAGAAAAACACCACAGAAAATAGAAATCTAAAAATATAGATGGAAAGGCATAATAAATGGAAAGGTCATGAATAAAAGAGAAGAATTGAAATGGCAACACCAATTAGATTGGACAGATGAAGAAAAAGGGGATTGTTTGGGATGGATGGGGGAGGGATGAAAGATGCCCACCTAGTTGCAACAGAGCTCACAAAAATCGTGCATAGACAGGATAGTAGTTGCAGTTGTCTTTCAGTGGCTAAGCCAAACCAAACCAAGACTGCAAGGGAACAAAACAACAAAAAACGAGTAAAACCCTCATGAAATCTGCAGTTCAGATAAGGACGGCAGATTTTTTTGGCTAAAGATATTCCTTTTTTGACTTGTAAGAAATCTCACAAACACAGCTTGAGGAGAGAAGAATATAAGTATCAATGGCAAATATAATTATCATAAATACGCACAATTGTAGATGGACTGAGAGTCCCTGTGGGTATGCTTGAGGTATATGTACATACAACTTAGGCTAATGCATTTTCACTACCCCACTCCCCAAAATAAAAAAGGTTAATCTAATAAAACGAAAAGGCAATATTTGCTTTAATTTGTATATTTATTGCCATTTCACCAATCCAAACTACATAACGATTCTCTGCTGTTCGCTATAAGATTGTTATTTTAATATTGAAAAAAACCCGTTGTATTTAGGCCTGACATGAAAAAATGCATGAGGCAGCATTTTGCACAAGAAATTGGATTTGGCACTTTTAAGATGTTTGGTTAGTATGAGTTGGAATTGTATTTCTCATCCAATTCCATGAAACTAGATTATAAATGAATAAATATTAAAATGGAAACCGATAAAAAAAATTGAATCCAACTTGAGATTTGACTCTCTCTTGACCATGCGATCACCTTAATTATTTCACACACCATTCTAGGCAGAAGTGGCGCAATCTGGCACAAACCAAAAAGAATAAGACCTGCCGAAAACTTAATTGCAACCTAACCCAAAAATATATAACGAAAATAATATTTTGTCAAACACAACAAGACCCTAATCAATGGTAACTCAATCCAAAATCTACCCAAAAAACAAAAGTAACATATACATGAACTAAAAACTGCTGAATGCCTGAAGTGGCTAAAGAATAAAAAATCACCCAATCTAGGATGACTTGAGTTATGAAATGACCTAAGCATGGAATGGCCCAAATCGAACTAGCCCAACTTGCCCTATTGCGACCACTAGAATAGCCAAACATAGTTATTGAATTCCCCCAACCGTCTTGAGCACCACATAGTGGGTAAATCTGTAACTATGTTGAAAGATCACAGGTCATAACCTAAAACCAACCAAATCAGTCCAAAATCAAGGAATATCAAAAAACAAAGCAACTTGCCACTAAATGACACAAATTCAAGACGACCCAAGACCAAAATCATCCCCAAATCCAAAGCAATCCCCAACCCAACCCAATCCAAGACCTACAAGTCTGCATTCACTTCCGGAAGAGCCCCACTCCCTCTAAAGCTCAGATTTCTCATCATCTTCATAAACTACTACAATGTTCTAAGTAAATTATCTGAATTACAACCAATATATACATACAAGGAAGCTCCCCACCCACCTACATAGCTTTCCAGTCTAAAGAACATCATCAGCTTACAACGAAAAGGTCAAAATAACATCTTTTTTTCCCATGTAACCTCTTAGCAATATCCACTCCCCCAAGAGTCCCAAAAGGTCCTACAAAGAACAAGGCATCTTCACCATTCTCCAAGCCTAATCTCCTAAGTCCCAATGTCATAAAAAGACCATACCATCGTTGTATAAAAAAAGTCCATCAGAATCATATGTCTAATTGGGACACATACCGCAGGCACGTTAATAAGATTATCACCATAAATGCTATAAAGTCAAGCCCAAACCTTTGTTATTCTTATCCTCTTTCTCTGTCCACTATAGACTCATATGTATATAGCTCACCCTGCGGCTAAGATCTACTTGACTCCAACGTAACGTGATTTTCTTCTTTCATCAGTAAAAAAGAAATAACATTATTGCAGCAAAGACACCAAGCAGGTGTCACCAATGCACAAAATTACAACCACAACCAAGGTGAAGCAACTTAAATGAGTCTCCCACCAAAAGCACCCAAAACTTCTATCCAACAGCCATCCCAAAGAAAACAGAAACTCAAAAATTACATCAAAACTTGATGTAAATAGTATCCCACTTGAGATTTCTAAATCCACCATCCTTCCTGCCATTTTCTATCCAAGGTTCCTAAAATTCCTAGCCTTGCAATCCTCTGACCTACTAATTTCAATATCCTCAGAAAGTTTAACAGCATTATCATCATTACCTGAGAAAAATATTCCAATAATTTCACCAAAATCCTTCATTTCATCTAGAAACAGTCATTGAAAGCTTTCTTCAGCCATTAAGCAAGTCCCCATAATGTGCGTCTGAAATATCTTATAGCATGGAAAACAATATGAGCTTCTACATGTTGCATAGCAGATTCATTCCACCATCCCGGGCTAAAACTCCCCCATATCACCATCCCCCACAAGCTTGTTGAAACCAAAATCACCATCAAATGCTCACACCACTGGTGATATGAGATCAGCCACCTCCAAGGGCACATCTTTAACCCATTCAAGATCAGATTAAAGACTTCCTTTAGGAATCCCCAAATCACACAAATAGGTGATATCCATAAATTGATACTGCAATCATCATCCTCACTCCATTCAAATAAATCCTTGTAGAAGATTATGCTTGAATCCCCCATGAAAGAAAGTTAAAAGTACCGTGCAATCCTACCTCAACTGCCATAACTTCTTCCCCATCTAAATAAACGTTGTTGACCCCATAACTACCGAACCCAACTCTTTTTCCAACAGAATCAAGCTGATTCAGAAAAGGAGACCATATCATTTTTTTCTTGTCAGTTAACCAATCTCCTTACCTATTTTGTTGATGTGATTAATTAGCCTTCACTTCCATATACCTTGGAATTAAATTACTCAACACCCACAAACAGGTTTCAGCATGTATAATCCCTTCACAGTACCACAAGTCAATTAATGAAATACTATAAAGAAACAACATCAGAAGCTACACAATTTTCTCATCGAAACACCTGGCATCAAGAGCATGGACCGTGCAAAACAAATCATGGCTCAGAAATTGCAATGCATCCAATTCTCTCCCCCCACCCTCAACGAACGTGGGTACATGAATTTCAGCGCATGTGCTCTGAATGGCTAGCTGGTACGAGTACACCTATAATGATCCTTCTGCTCATCTTAGCTATTTAGATTCTTCAAAGTCCTGTCTTCTATCTACATAGGGTAAGTGCAGTCGGTAGCTTGCTACCCCACTTCAGCGCTCTCCCATAATATACTTACCAATCAAAACAATTAACCCCCCAGCAAACACTTAAGAAAAAGGAAAATAAAAGGTTGAGACTTTGGACCAAAGTTGGTCCTACTATTGTTGATTTCATGGAAAGCAAGAAAAAAAAGGACCGAGGGAGAGGGACGAAGAGAAACTCCCTATTACCAGGGGAGCTGTTACAGTCCTCCTGGACCTTCCTCACAAGGATCAAGATTGAGAAGGAAAAAATTTGAGGGCAGAGATTAATAAAATTAGAAAAATACAAAATAATTCTCAATCATTCATTTTTATCTGTTAATCTTGGATTTTATGATGACAAGGGGTTTCCATTTGAGGGAGGACATTAACAGGTCTCATTACCAGCAACGTCCAGGCAACAATGTCACTATACATAAAACTAGTTCGACCAATCATACGGAGAACCCTTCTAAACCAACTTCCCCAATCGCAAAAGGCTATCCATGAGCAGAATCCTATAAAGTTGGTACGCGCGAACTGCCAACAATAGTCATATTAACCACATTGGACGTTCTAGATTTCAAAAATTCTCCAATTTTCCAACAAGCACCTAAAAATTTACTAGTATAAAGAAATGCACACATGACCGGAGGACATCTAGCGGAACAGGAACCATAAAGCTTGAAATACGCAGAGAGAGATACCTGAAACTTCTCTTGGAAGACCGAAGGAATAGGGTTTCGCTGAACCCTTGGGAAGATAGATTTATGAAATTGAAGTGGTCGATTGGATTTGGCGGCAAATCGACGAGAATTCAGGTTCAAGGGAGTGGGGAAGTAGAATTGCCGAGAAATGAGGCCCTACTCTAATGCCGCCTTCAAGTTTAGGAATTTCATTCTCCCGAAGATTTCTTCTCACGATCTGCTGATCAAAAGATCCAAGCACTAATCAAGCTTGCAAGTGCGCTGATAAATCAGAAAATAGGGCATCATCAAGCTGTAGCCCAGAATTCCAGAGGGGAAAGTTCGCCGCAACCTGAGCAGGCGGTAAATATTACTAAAACCAAAATCTACATTTGCTTAGCTTGTCCTGAACTCTATCAGGACTTGATTATTTATGAAATTGATTAAACCAATTAAATTCTATCTTTAATAATTAAATTCTATTAATAATGCTCAACACCAAGCAAATGTATTGGATTGATATGATTTGATTGAAATTTCATTCATTTTAAATGACAAAATAAATGAAATTAAACCAAAGTTATAAGATCAATATCCTCGTATATTTATAACAGCAAAATCTAGCATCATAAATTAATTTATAATTTGTATGCCTTAAATCTTCCAAACTTAACAATCAATCATCCGGATATTATTTACACAATAAGTCTAATAAAATTACCTCGAATTAAAGTCTAATCTGATCAATAAAATAAATTTTGTTCAGCCAATAAGTAAAATTTCTATTGTCTTCCTCCGATTCCATGAAACTACGTCATCAATTTAATATGCAAAAGCAACAAAAAAATCAATTTGTATGAAATATATGAATCAGAAGTAGAATTGTGCAGATATTTTAACATTCTTTTGCTACTCATCCCTAACGGCAACTAGAGTAGAAGAAATTAAAAACAGAAATTTTTTAACATTAATTTTTTATATTTGAATAATATTTTTTATGTAAATATAATTCCTATGAAAAAATTAAAAATAGAAATCATTAGAGGTTTGCCCATTCCATTGGAATGATAACCAAAAGCAGCTTATTGTAGTATATCAATTCAGCACAAGCTACGCAAGAAGAAAAGTCTAACAGAGAAGAATGGAATACATCGGGTATGACATATTCCTTTATTCGATTATTCTTTTTTTTCCCCTAATTTTTAAATAGTTAGTTACAAAGTAGTTATTCAAATATTCTCTCCTTATATAAGTAGATCTTTGTGGGAGTTTGGAGAGCTCCATCTCTCATAGGATAGTGAGGTTTGTTCTTTATATATTGACCGTTTATTTTTTNAATCACACGGCCATATACAGATACACCCACACACCGTGCACTGTAACACACCCACACCTACACACACACATTCACATATATATATATATATATACAGAGCATACCATAAATGTATTTATACATGTATATACACTCACATACACACCCCCGCACCGTGCACATGTTAATACCCACCCGAGGACTCCCACACACCCAAGTCCCAAACCCTCAATCACGGCACCAACGGCCAGAAACCCAACGAAGCCCTGTTTCCAATTCCGCTTCCATAGTCAATTCACGCAGAAATATCGACATACATCACGTATTTAACATCATGGGGAAGAAACACAATTAATTTAGAGATAGAAGGAAGGATTGGTTGCAAAGTAATAGAAGATTTACTTGCAAGAGTGAGAGGAGTTTTACTTGCTAAATAGAAGAGGGTTTACTTGCAGAAAACGGAATAATAATTGCAGAACGAGGATTGTTACTTGCAAACAAGAGAGGAGTTTTACTTGCCTGATTTGGACAGAAGTGTAGCACGGCTGGGGTTTAACGGCGGCGAGGTTTTGCGACGACGGCAGCACAACTGACGACGGCAACGGCAACGGAAACGGCAACCAACGGCGAACGTCGGCGGCACGCCTCCGGATTCAAAACGGCAACGGCGACGGCTTCGACTGTAGCAATCGGCTAGGGCTTCGGCACCGATTGACGACAGCGACACTTCCTCCTGCTCAAGCTTACAACGGTGACTACGGTGACATACGATGGCGACTCTGGAAGCTTCAACTGCAAAGGCTCGGACGACCCACACCACTACCGCACGTCTCAATTTAAACGCCACTACCAAGGTCGACTCAGTAAATGGCCAAGAAACCGAATCACCGGAAAACGCCTTCAGATTTGGTAACGGATGTGAAACGGCGGAGTGCGACGTCGGTTGGAGGAAGAGGGAGATGAAACGGAAGAGGGGCGAGGGAAGGAGAGAGAGAGACTGAAAATGGCAGAAGGAATTC
>JAODPA010059015.1:0-11254 GCA_025585075.1 Nepenthes mirabilis
TGAGAAAATTTTAAATATGGGATTATTTCAAAAGCAGTATAAGATCAATTAAAAATAAATGACTATATTTTTTATTTTTTGTTGTTGGCTAGGTAGATTTTTTTGCCATCTATTCTACTGATCTGAAAGTTATATTTGAGTCCCTACTTAATTTTGAGATGAATGTGAATGTCAGAAACTTGGATTATACAATAGGTTTTCTATAAAATCTATACATTGTTTTTTTTTTAAATGACATACACTATACAAGGATAGAGTATAATATTATAGCATGTTATTCATACCATATGTGCTAGACCAACAATAAGAAAATGAGAGTGCATGAATCCCTATTACTCAGAGTGTGAGACTCTTGATATTAATAATTAACTTATATTAATATTGATGGGTCCCGGCACCTAGGGCCCAGAAAGAAAGGCCCAAAAAGTTAAATCCACGAACCAAGAGACTTACGAGGATGATTTTGCCCAAGAGGCCCAAAGACAGTCCTTCATGTCCTAAGAGTCCCAAGAAATCTAACTTAACTTAAGAGGTTATGTTGGCCTTAAAAGCCTGAGAACAGGGGCCAGCATCTCAAGAAGCCCAAATGGCAACAATGGTCCGAGAAACCAATTTAACCCAGGCGGCTCAAGAACACTATAAGAGACCCATGTCACTAATGAAATCCCAAGGACATGAAACCAAGAACACAACACTGAAATCCCGAGGGCCTCTAGAAGGTGAAACTCCCAATTAATGTCCAAGAACCTAACTCTATGAGCCCAAGGATTTGACAAAAACCCAGAAGGCTTTTTAGGCACGAGGAATATTTCTTCATCTCTGAATCGTCAGATCAAGGGAAAAGGGGGCCAAAGTGACCGAGCATGCCAGCTCAGACATCTCATTATTATTAAGGAGCATGCATTCCCTGCAACACGCTACCTCCATTGAAAATCATAGCGCTCAAAGCACGCTCAATCATTACGGGACTGACGTCACCTAATACGCCAAATCAGTAGAGTTGGTGGCAGGCTTCCCAGCATACGCCCAATCAGCAGAGTGGATGGCTGGCCTCTCAACACACACCAAATCAGTAAAGTTGGTGGCTGGCTTTCCAGCACACGCCAACGCTACGTATCCCCATTTCAAGGGCGTGTCCCCCTATAAATACCTCATCTAAACGACTGAGAAAAGGATTCAACGGCTAGCATTCTGCATACACACTGCAAACAACGTCTAAGAGAAAGAAAGAAAGAGAAAAGAGGTGCAAGAGAGAAAGCTAGAAAAGAGAATGGTGGATAAGGATCCTACGTGTTGCAATCCTGTTTGACTATCAAAAATTCCCACTGTGATTATTTGTAACCCATTCTAAATGTAGTGGAACCGTTTTGAATCCAGCGTCCCATCATCGTGGTTTTTTCACATAAAATCCTCGTGCATTGTACCATCCTTCCTTTTCTTTTTTCTTTCTTTCACGTCGTTCCCATTGAGCTTAACGATCACTAATGTGTTGCACGATTCCATCCGTCCGAACATACCGAGGAAGAACAAAGTGCGAACTCGAACTTTCACCGTACGATGGACGAAACTCGAAGACGCAACATTGGCGCCATCTGTGGGAAGCGACTAAAAGTCTGCTTTTCACATCTTCACAAAAGGTTCAGGAAGACTCCAATGACCCCAACTCCGAAGTCCAATATGGTGAATATCAGGGCACAGGCGAGTGTACCAGTTAGAGAGGTGGCCTCACACGACGACGACCCCGACCCCTGCGTTGGGGTAGAAAATCACCCTAATTCAGTTATCAGAGCCTTGGCAGCCAAGATAGAAGGTATGTCCAAGGCCTTTGAAACACTCTGTTCCAATATTGATGAGCGGGCGAAGGAAGCCCCTTCCAGAGCCTCCTAGGCTAGGACGTCCCAAAGCGGGGACAGGGGAAAAGATCACCTAGACAGGTGACCCGACTAGCACGAAAACCCGAGGACCCAGGTCGCTTCCAGCATTAAAGTCCCTCGTGGACTAGAGGGCCGTCTGAGTCCTCTGATTCGAGAAGAGATCCCGGAGAGGCGCAACTCCGAAACCCTCCGAAGCCGTCACGAGCGCAGCGCTCGAGAGGTAGTCCCACGGGATGGTCGCCCCAAGGGACCAGGGCAGCCCCCGAGCAGCATGCAAACCGTGAACCTTATGAGTTGAGACATTACCTTAACGAAAAGAAGGTAACCGCCCCACTCTGAGTGGAGGAAAGATTGGAAAGAAGGTAGAACCGTGCTTTCGGTGAAAGCATCGGGGGAGGGGCTAATGCCCTCCAATCCCCGTTCACAACAGAAATTAGGACTAGGACACTCCCCTCGAAGTTCAAGATACAAAACCTGGAGGTCTATGATGGGAGCGCTGACCTGATAGACCATCTCAACCACTTTTGGAAACACTTAAGTCTGCAGGGTTTGGACAAGACAACCATGTGCCAATGCTTCCCCTTGACGTTAAAGGGGGATGCGAGGATCTGGTTCTATGGGATGCCGGCAGACTCTATCCGCACCTTCAGCGATTTGGCAACAGCTTTTCTCTCGCAATTTGCCTCTAGCCGGAGGGTGAAGAAGCAACCCTGGCACCTTACCCGGGTGAACCAGGGCGCCAGGGAGAGCTTAAGGGGATTCCTGGCACGATTTGTAGCCGAGGCCAGGCAGATCCCCAAATTGACCGATGAAGTAAAGTTAAACGCTTTCCTGTCGGCCCTGGAGGAAGGTGCCTTTTTTAAGCACCTCATTCACAAGGGTCCCCAAACCTTTGTGGAGGCCGAGGCTGTGGACAGAGTATATATTACAGCCGAAGAGGCCAACGACGCCAAACGGCCAGAAAGGGATGAGCACCCCCTTCCAAAGGCGATGGAAAGAAAGAGGAAGGCCGGGGACTATAAGAGTCCCCAGACGGTAAAGAAGCAGCACACGTCTGAGCAAAACGTCCAAAGAGAGCCGAGGCCTGCACATTTCACGCTACTGAACGACACCAGCACCAACGTGCTGATGTAGATCCAGAAAGAAAAATTCCTGAAGTGGCCCAAGCCGCTGAAGAACCCGGGAGGTGGCGACCAGACGAAATACTGCAACTACCACCGCTTCGGGGGCCACAGTACGGAGGATTGCAGGACTCTGTAGAAGGAAATAGATGAGCTAATCAAGAGGGGTCACCTCAACCGCTTCCTACAAAGACTCGGACAAGCTTCCGGAACAGTAGTCGATGTCGAAGTTGAGTCCCCCAGAAATAGAGTGGCTGCGGGGGTCATGAACATGATATCAACCCGACCTGCTAGAGGAAACGGAGACGGAGCTCATCGCTACAAAGCAGCCGAGGACTGTACCCGGAGACGGAGACGAAGTTATCTGTTTTAATAATAAGGACATGGCCCATGTAACTTCCCTCCACTCCGATCCTTTGGTTGTAACCACACTTGTTTCAGACGGAGCAAATGACTACCGGATAAAATGAGTTTTTATTGATAATGGAAGCTCTAGGAACTTGCTCTACCTCGATACCTATTTCAAGTTGGGACTTAAGAAAAGTCGAATGAGAGCACCAGAAGGGCCACTCTATGGGCTGGACAATGAGCCAGTACCTATTCAGGGTATCGTCCAGTTGGAGGTAACCCTAGGGACGTATCCGAGGACAGCGTCCAAGGTCCTCACCTTTCTGGTCGTGGACCTTCCATCGGTCTACAATGTAATACTCGGACACCCTTACTTGGCCACCTTTGGTGCAATGACTTCCATCCCGCACTTGAAATTAAAGTTTCCAACCCCGTATGGCGTGGGGAAAGTCCTCGGGGACCAGTCCATAGGACGGCTGCGGAGCTGGTGTTGTTCTGCGTACTCCCGAGGGTTGGAAATAAAATATTCACTAACCTTGGGGTTCTCGGCCACCAATAGCGTCGCGAAATATGAAGCATTGCTAGCTAGGCTTCGGTTAGCTATGGAGTGCTCGGCCAAAAATCTAATCATTTATAGCGACTCCGAATTAGTAGTTAACAAGGTCCACGGGAACTTCGAAGTCAACAGCCCGTAGCTCTTTAAGTACCTCTTCAAAGTCAGGAGTGCGACCTCAGACTTTGAGGCAGTTGAGTTCGTCCAAATTCTAAGGGAAGAAAACACCAAAGCAGACACGTTGGCAAGAGCAGCAGCTTCGAGAGATCAAGAACAATATGCTCGAGGGATGCGAGAAGTTCTGAACAGATCCAGTGTCGAGGACCCTGAGCCAGAAGTGATGCAAGTGTTTAACAACAGCACCTAGATGACTCCTTACCTGAGGTACCTATCTGACGGCACATTGCCTAAGGACCCGAATGAGGCCAAGAGGGTAAAGAAGACATCGGGGTGGTATGCAGTTATGGATGGCCAGTTGTACCGGCAGTGATTCTTGACCCCTTACTTAAGGTGCCTCACCCTAGAGGAGGCCGAGTATGCCCTCCAGGAGGTGCACTTTGGAATATGCGGGTCCCACATTGGGGAAAAAAACCTGACCTTTAAGCTTATGAGGCAGGGATACTACTAGCCAATGATGAAGTACGATGCCATAGACTTTGTGCGCAAGTGCGAAAACTGCTAACTCCACAGCAACGTGAGTCATCGCCCCCACACAGATCTTCGGGCACTCTAATCGCCATGGCCATTCACCCAGTGGGGGCTCGACATTCTCGGATCACTCCCTGTAGCGCTCAGATAGAGGAAGTTTCTAATTGTAGGAATTGATTACTTCACCAAATGGGTGGAGGCAGAACCACTCGCCAGAATAATAGAACGAAATGCCATTGAGTTTCTCCAACAGAACATGTGCAGATTTGGGATCTCAGAGTGCATCGTGACCGACAACGGGACGTAGATCACAGGGAAACGGTTCACTAAGTACTGCGCCAGCCTGAAGATCAACTTGGTCCACACATCAGTACCGTACCCCCAGGCCAACGGGTAGGTGGAGGTCACAAATCACACGATCTTGCATGGACTCAAGACCAAGCTGGATTATTTTGGGGGCTCGTGAGTACACGAGTTGCCGTCTATTCTCTGGTCATACAGGACGACGCTTAGGGAATCCACGAGGGAGACCCCCTTTAGCCTCTGCTATGGGGTTGAGGCGGTCATCCCAATAGAGGTAGGCCTCCCAAGTCCATGGGTAGGATGCTTCAATTCGACCGACAATAGCCAGAAGCTCCGAAAAAACCTCGACATGCCCGAGGAAGTTCGTGACCAGGCAAGGCTAAGGGTAGCTGCATACCAGTAGCAGGTTGTCCGCTATTACAATAAGAAGGTAAAAGCGCGGCAGTTCGAGATAGGGAACCTGGTACTGAGAAGCGTGGAGGCCATGGGGAAAAACTTTGACAGAAATAAGCTCTCCCCGAATTGGGAGGGGCCGTTTCTGGTCTCTACCATCTTTCGAGACGGGGCCTACAAGGTGCGCACCCAATAGGGAAAGCTGGTACCCCGGACGTGGAATGCTGCACACCTCAGGAGATATTACCAATAATGAACATTGCCTGCTATCCAGGTAGCCTGCCAAACCTAGGCTGTCTCTAAACCAAAGTTAAACGACCCTCTTACCCTTTAAAAAAACAAAAACAAAAAATTCGGTTTCGTCCGAGCAGCCCAAGATGTCGTATTTAAAAACTCGGTCCCGTCCAAGCGGTCCAAGAGGTCGTATTTCAAAACTCGGCTTTGTCCGAGAGGCCTAAGAGGTTGTATTTCAAAACTCGGCTTCATCTGAGCGGCTCAAAAGGTCGTCTTTCAAAACTCGACTTCATCCGAGCGGCCTAAGAGGTCGTATTTTAAAACTCGGTCCCATCCGAGCATCCCAATGGTCGCATTTCAAAACTCGGTCCAGTTCGAGCGGCCCAAGATATCGTATTTCAAAACTCGGTTCTGTTCGAGCGGCCCGAGAGGTCGTATTTAAAAACCTATATTTGTCCAATGGGCCCAAGAGGTTGCATGACAAAAAGCTTAGGTGTTAATTGGGCGCAAGGCTAACTTATTCAGTGCCATGACCCGCCAGGACGATACACTCCAGAAATCCAGGTGGGGGAATCAAACACTTGAGCTTAAAATAAATGTCCATTTTATTCATGTACACAGCATATGAACAATGCAAAAAAAAAAAAAAAAGAGAGATAAGGAGAGCTCTATAGCAGCTAGCCCTTGGAGGGACATAGCGGAGGGATGGTTCCACGCTACCCTTCTTCGTGTGGTTGAGAAGTCTCTGCTTGGCCTGAACTCCTCGGCTGCTCTGAAGGTCGAGGATCACCCAATAGTCCAGGATGTGAGGATCTGGGAAATGGCCTTCCTGCGACGCCGTACACGTCCGCTGGGCATGTGGCGCTAGCATTCCGAGGATCCAACACGGGCGTTGGAAACCCTGGATATAGCAACCGCATCAGTCGGCGGCACAAATTTATGTCGTCCCAGTACTTGCTCTCCAGCACAGGCACTATATCCACGGCCTTCACTAATGTCCTCAGCGCTTCCTCAGGCTGGAGGTTCCTGTCTCGGAGAAGCCCATATTGGATCTGCTGAGGCTTTAAGGTGTCCTCGAGAGAGGCAATCTTCGTATTAGCCTCTGCAAGCTCAACTTCCAGGCGTTGGCTGCCCTCTCCAGCGACCCTCAAGGACTCTATCTCCGAATAGGCCTGGGCAACATCGTCAATGAGCCAGTTGAGGTTCCCGGCCAAATCCTGGAACTGCAAGAAAAGGCAAGTTCATTAAGGCATAAACGATAGAAAACGAGGTAGCTGGAAAGATAGTGAAATACCCTAGAGACGAGAGAGTCATGGCTTTGACCACCCTCTCCTTCAACCTCAGGCTCCAACGGCTCAGCTATAGGCGCCGCATGAGCCTCAACCATGGCCTCAGGTGAAGGACTGTCAGAAACTGGAAGCTCAATGACTTCAGGGGGCTCTGAGGCCGCAATCTCAACCTCGTCGCCACTTAGGATCTCGACGGTATCATCAGCTAGGGCGTCAACGGTTGGCTCCACTCCGCAGGCCTCCTCAACCTCGGCAGCTTCTAGGGCTGGAACAGTTAAGATCGTTGCCACTTCCTCGTCTTGATTGTCCTCAGCCCCCCTGCGACCTCCAAAACACTAAGGTCCTCGAATGGACCACCAAGAAAATCTGAGACCTCACCAATGATCTTGGCAAGAGAAGAAGGTCCAGGAATCTCAGGTTCCACAGTGGGTTCGAGGACCAAATCGCTCGATCTCCTGATGAGAGGCGCGATCACCGCATCATCATCGTTGGACGAGGAGTACTCGACAATTGACACTAGATGCTTTGGAGCCTCAGTCTGATAACTCTTCCGTGGCCGCTTGAATGGCTCTTCGATTGTAAGAGAACTCCCTTTCTTCCTCAGTCTCTTTTTCTTCTTCTTCTTTTGCAGGAGTGGCGGTGCTGGAGTCCTGGGCCGTAGTCACCCACTTGGCCTTCGCCAAGTTCTCGGGCGTCAGCCAAGTATTTCGCTTGCCTACATTGAAGCTGCCAAGGTTGGCCATCACCAAGTCCGTGACCGCCTTAGCAATCTCCCTCTCCTCCTTAGTGGTGTCCGAGTAGTGCTTGCTTGCCACGTTTCCCCGGGTAAGGGAGAGAGACCAGTTCTCCCAGACGTCCAAAAAGAAAAATTTATCTTTCTACCTTTTGGTGCAGTCAGGGTTTCCTCTGCTCATGACGGCGAACTCCGGACGATGAGTCATGGTAATCCAATCCAAGTTATGAGTAAAGCAAAACATGAATTTCACCATGGATACCTCAAGCACTTTTTTATGGCAACGTGCGAATACACAAAGAGAAACCAGGTACCTAACGGCGTTGGGCTGTAGTCTCGCCAACGGGACGCCCAACTCCATTATAATGTGATACAGCTCCAGAGGGACTGGGAAGCGAAGCACACCCTTGAGATGGACTTTGTACACAGTGATAAAGCCATCATGTGGGCTGCACGCTCTCTCAGTGGCTCCAAGAACCACCATTGTCACTGAATTCGGAATGCTATACTTCGTACGAATGGCCCTGAGATCTTTAAGCGATAGACTGGAAGTGATTTCTTTAACCCCAGGAGTCATGAGAGCAGAAGAAGTATCTTAGCGGGAACAAGAAAGGAGGAGCGACAATGAAGGGATTTGGGAAGGAGGAAGAAACAGTAAGGGACACGCAAAATGAAGGAGAAAGAAATGGAGAAAAGAAGGCAACTTAAAGGAATTTCAAAGTGTGAAACAGCACCCTCATCATAACCCTCGCCACGCGTCAGTCGCCCATATGCGGGGAAAGGTTGCGGGCTTTAGCTTCCCAAGGCAGCGTCACCTCAATTAATGGCGCATTTAATGCTCTATAGAAACCCAAACGGCGGCGCCAGGTGGGTCTCAGACTAATAAGAAGGCCTCAGACGGATGTGAGAGGACTGCCGCCATCCAGGTGCGGCGCCAGTAGACTATCACTATAGAAGAGTGCCTTCCAGACATGTCAAAGGGTTGAGGTTCTCAAACCCTTTGACATGGGGGGCTAATGATAGGTCCCGGCACCCAAGGCCCAGAAAGAAAGGCCTAAAAAGTTAAGTTTACGAACTAAGAGGTTTACGAGAATGATTTGGCTCAAGAGGCCCAAAGACAGTCCTTCACGTCCCAAGAGGCCCAAGAAGCCTAATTTAGCCTAAGAGATTAAGTTGGCTTTAGAAAATCGAGAACACATGCAAGCGTCCCAATAAGCCCAAATGGCAACAATGGTCTGAGAGACTAATTTAACCCAAGTGGCCCAAGGACACTATAAGAGACCCATGTCACTAATGAAATCCCGAGGACATGAAGCCAAGAACACAACACTGAAATTCCGAGTGCCTCTAGAAGGTGAAACTCTCAATTAATGTCTGAGAACCTAACTCTATGAGCCCGAGAATTTGACAAAAACCCAGAAGGCTTTTTATGTACGAGAAATATCTCTTCATTTCTAAATCGTCAGATAAGGGGAAAATGGGGCCAAGGTGACCGAGCACGCTAGCTCAGACGTCTCATTATGACCAAGGAGTACGTATTCCCTGAAATACACTACCTCCACAGGAAATCATGGCGCTCAGAGTACGCTTAATCATTATGAGACTGACGTCACCTAACACGCCAAATCAGCAGAGTTGGTGGCAGGTTTTCCAACACACGCCCAATCAGTAGAGTGGATGGCTGGCTTCCCAGCACACGCCAAATCAGCAAAGTTGGTGGTTGGCTTCCCAACACACGCCAACGCCACGTGTCTCCATTTTAAGGGCATGTCCCCCTATAAATACCTCATCTAAACGACTGAGAAAAGGATTCAACGGCTAGCATTCTGCATACATACTGCAAACAACATCTAAGAGAAAGAAAGAAAGAGAAAAAAGATGCAAGAGAGAAAGCTAGAAAAGAGAATGGTGGATAAGGATCCTACGTGTTGCAATCCTGTGTGACTATCTAAAATTTCTATTTGAAACCCATTCTAAGTGTAGTGGAACCGTTTCGGACCCAGCGTCCCATCACCGTGGTTTTTTCTCTTTCATTAAAGGAGGGGTTTTTCACGTAAAATTCTCGTGCATTTTACCCTCCTCCCTTTTCTTTTTTCTTCCTGTCACGTCATTCCCATTGAGCTTAACGATCACTAATGTGTTGCACGATTCCATCTGTCCGAGCATACCGAAGGAGACCAAAGTGCGAACTCGGACTCTCGTCGTGCGGCGGTTGGAACTCAAGGACGCAACAAGTATCCTTTTTTGAGTTTTAATTGGTTCTTGAGGTTTCGATTTAATGTTTGTTACTTTAGCATTTTAACAATGATCGTGGGGGATTTCAATTTTGTGGGCCATATCTAGGAAAGCAATTAGACAAATTGAAGAATTAAATTTAAAAAAAGGAAGATAATATACTTGTTTGATATCCACATTTATATTTATCTACCAGACAATCATGGTAACTTGTGAAAGGTTTAGAATGTAATTGTGGATACAAAGTAGTAATATAAGGTTAAATATGCTCTTTCATATAAAATGAGTATGTAAGATATTAGATATACTTAATGTTAACAAATAATTTCTGAGATATTACGAGGTTTACATTTATATATTTTTTCTGTTTTATGAATGATTTTAAAGGGAAATGAAAGAAAAATAATTTTAATCTAGCAGAGATGATATTTTAGTCCGTTATACACGAGTGGGAGGTGATAGACTTTTTGGTTGGATTAGGCATGATGGGAAGACTTAACCCTACCCATGACTAAATCAAGCAATACGTATTTACTAAATAATTTGTATTCGGAGAATAATAAATTTGGAATCATCCAAGATATTACAATAACATATATATATTTTTTCAAATTGATTTCTTTTAAAAAATATGACCCATTGCTATATTACTTGTATTGAAAAAAAAATTAGTTTGAAAGCATTTGGGATATTATACTCTAATTGGCCCATTGTGCTTAATCTATTTTAGCTTTTTTCATAACATAAATTCAATATTTTTAAGATAAAACTGTATTATCAGCTCTCTTAATGTATTATCAAAAGTCAAAATTTGATCTTTTTTGAAAAAAACTTTCTCATATTTGGTGTGTCACTATAATTTAACATCATTGATCATATGCATTGTCGTCATAAAATTTTAGCCTCATCTGAATCCATAGGAGCACCCCTAAAATACTGTTCTAGATTAAATATGGAGTTGTTAAACTCCTTTGAATTATGTATACCATTATATAAGCGAGGTTTCAAAAACTTAACTCTCCCATTGCCGAAGGCATTACTATCAGTTACGACAGTGTATATTAGAATACTCACATTATCAATGAGCTCAGCATTTTTTTATAACATTTTGTTGAGTCATGAACATTATTAGTTAGGTCATTGGCCATCTCTTTAGGGACTTTAACTAAATAATGAGATTATCCATCCATTTTTTCAGCCTATCAAAAGGTTTATCTTGGGTTTTTGGTTTAATCACCCTTCTCTCAAGAGCTTCAAGAGAAGTTACTATGATTTGATAGACCGTATGAATTGTTTGAGTAATCAGTTGTGATGTTGCTTGGACTAGCACTATAGTCTAATATTACTGTCATGATCCAAATTTTTATAACTACAAAAATGTGTGGTACATTTGTTCTCATTGAGAATGAGGCGTAAGGTATAATCTAAATACGTTTGCTATTAGGTTGATTTCGAGACATAAATGTAAAAATTATGTCGGTATCAAGTATATTAAATATAAGAAACTTACTAATTAAAAATAT
>JAODPA010059026.1:0-11254 GCA_025585075.1 Nepenthes mirabilis
ATTAAAAATTATTATTGATGGGTCCAGCAGTGTCTTGGGTCGGTCCAAGCCAGATCTAACCTCCAACACACAGAGATGGGCCCGGCGAGTAACGAACAAAGTTTTAGGAAAGAAATCGATCCAACCCAACCCGATCGCTACTACAGCAACTTAGATGAGGCTCAAGGAGCATTAGGCCAAGGGGATAAGCGATAGTGGCCCAATAGGCAGTACAAACGGATGGACCAATCTAGTGGGATTTCAGTCAGGCAACCAGTAGAGCGATCAGGGTATACAACATTTAGAGCACATTTATGTAGGCGCCACCTAAAACTATCATCCCAGCCTTTTGATGACTAAGTCGAGAGGACCGCTAACGGCCACCTCACCATTGCAAGATGACATTTAACAGGGGTGGCTCTTGTCAATGCTTCAGTGGCCAGTGAACTCAAAAGCAACACCTGCTATAAGCCTTGACGTTAAAAGTCATCTCCATACAAAATTACAAATACTCCTCACCATTGCAAAGCAAGGGGGAGAGAGACCTTTTGGGGCTTCTGAAGAGTCATCTCTGGAGATTTTCGGAGACATTTTTGGCATCGTTGAGGAAAGCCTTTTTCGAATATCTGAAAGCTCCTTCGGGTCAGGGCAAGACTCCCTAGCCACTGGACCGCTTGAAGGGAGTTAATCCCTCTTCCCAGATACAACCTTTTTTATGACTCTTTATCCCTAGTAAGCCACTCATTAAGTGCAAACCTAATGAGCCACTTACAAAGTATAATCATAATGAGCCACTTACCAAGTATAACCCTAGTGAGCCACTACCCAAGTACAACCCTAGTGATTTACTTACTGAATGCAACTCTAATGAGCCATCGATCGCGTACAGCCCATCGGAGCCAAATAATTTATTCTTCCAAACTGCCCATCATTGGGAGCACAATAGGAGCCTAATTTTTCTCTCACATTCCCACATAAATGCAACTCTGTATTCTCCTATATCATCTTTATATTTTTTTTATTTCTTTGAAAAGATTTCTAATTTGAGTTTTAGAGGATAAATTAGGAAATGCGTCTCGTAAATTCTCTGACCACTTGTTTATAGTTGTGATGTACAGATTCTAAGTTAACAGTAATGAAAATCGAACTCACTCTAATTCAACTTATAGCAAAATATTGAGTGACCTTCTAATCCGTATAATAATTTGAACATTATAATACATAAGTTATATATTTAAAAAATTATTTTTTAAATAAATGGAGGATTGTGTGAGGTATGATAAAGCAGTCCCTCATCTGCTATTACGAAGGATGAGTGCCACGTGGACTTTTGATCTCTTGGAAATTTCTTTACAAGTCACCTTATCTCTTTATTTTTAAAAGAGCCATTTTCTTGGGGTGAATAGTCAATTATAAGAAATCTAGGGGAGCTTAATTCAAGTTTAATACGAAATCTAGGGTTAATCTACAAATACTTGAAGCAGGAGGGCCAACTATATAACCCATCCCCCAGGTTCTCGGAACAAAATGCAATCACCTTCCTGATCTCTCCGTACATCTGCCTTCCTCATCTCTCTTATTCGAAAATCTTCCTGGAAATCTAGTTCGTAATCTCTCTCTCTCTCTCTCTCTCCCTCCCTCCCTCCCTCGCGCGCGCGCGCTCTCTCTCCGTTTTCCTAGGAATTGCATTTGTTTCATCGGTAAGAAGAAAATTAGACAATAAGAACAAGGTATACTACAACTTACTTGAAATCCAGACAAGCAATCACCAATTGTTGTTTTTCTTCCATTTAATTCGAGTTGGATTCACTCTCGGATGAATTATTTCTCAATTTACGATTTTTCATACTAGATTATTCATCGGTTCTTACTTAATTTTTGATAAAATTACAGTTAGGGTAAAGTTGCTTTTTGCGGATGGAGAATAACGATGTCTTCGGCGAATCCAGCGGGGCGGCAGCGCCGACGAAGAAGAGTGCCATCTATGTGTGGGGATATAATCAGAGAGGTCAAACGGGGAGGAAAGGGAAAGACCGGAATCTGAGAACTCCGAAGCAGCTGCCGCCGGAGCTGTTCGGTTGCCCTGCCGGGAATAGCACTCGTTGGTTGGATGTCGCTTGCGGCCGTGAGCATACGGCCGCTGTTTCCTCTGATGGATCGCTGTTTACCTGGGGTTCAGATCTTTTCCTCCTCATCCATCATCATCTGTGATTTTAATCCTGCGTAACCTCTGATTCTTATGTCGACTTTAGATTTATTAAGATATCTTCGACGTGATTTTTGTATGTGTAGCTAATTATGCCATGATGTATCGTATTTCTTCTAGGGAAAGTACATTCTATTGGATTCACATCGATTAGATATATTTTTGGCTGTGCGATGCTGCTTGGTAGCTGAACATTGTTTGTTGGCTCTTTTTTTATGTGCAGCTGCTATGCTCTCCAATATGATTTTGCCAATGGTTTGAGGATCGCTTCACTGTTTTGGCATGTAGTATATGCGAAAATATTCATTATCGTGCACATACACAATATATCGAATATGTTGTCATCTGATAATATCTAGACCTGGCTTTTTTTCTCTATTTGCAGTGTGCATAGATTGAACTGGAAGCACTAAGGCTGCGTGGTAAACTCAAGATAATTGTTAGACATTCCTGCCTTGTTGATAAAAAAAACATATTCATGATACATTTTCTTTAGCTTACCTTCATTCAACGTTTACGTTTCCTGTTTTTTAAGAAATTAATGAATTTTTGTTTTCCTGGCATTGACTCTAATCTTTCACCGACTTTGCTGGCAGTGTTTACTTTTATTTCTGTCTGTGTGATCAAACCAGTGGATATTTTTACTTTTCTGTTGTAAAACTATGGGAAATTAAAAAAATATATTCGTTGTGGGTTAATTACTATTTTTTTGGAGTATTTCATCAGAGGGTCAGCCTTTATATCTCATGATGCTAATGCACGGTGCTCAATTCAAACCTGGGTATTTTCAAGCAGGGGCAAATGACTTTGGGCAGTTGGGGGATGGAACCGAAGAGTGTAGGAGATACCCTGAGAAAGTAAAGACTCTGGAGACTGAATTTGTGAAATCCGTTTCCTGTGGAGCACACTGTACTGCTGCTATTGCTGAACCTCGTGAAAATGATGGAACCATATCAACTGGGAGGCTCTGGGTTTGGGGTCAAAATCAGGTGATTACTGTTTTCTCTCTCAATATTATCTCTTTTATTTCCCTCTTTCTATGAGATGCTTACGCATCTATTCGTTATGGTCTTGCAGGGATCAGACTATCCTCGTTTATTTTGGGGAGCCTTTACACCAAACATGGTATAAATTTTCTTTCTCAAATTATGTGGACCAGCTGTGTGGACCTGAAATATTTTTTATGACTAGTTCAGAAGCGGTAGCTATACAACTTACACTTCTACATTTGTTAATTCAAAATAGTCTTGTTGGAATTATTGATTCATTTTTTGATGGACTTTAGACCCTATCGATGTCATGACCCCCTAGGACTTGTATTTTGTGACCTCATGCAACAGCTTTTGCATTACATTTGTAGAAGTAGAGGTTCTCTCTGTGATGGAATAGTTTTTACTCTGGTATATCTTTAGTTCGATTGGAAGCTTTATCTGAAGTGTGGTCAATGTTAAAATATTGGAACTTTATATGATCCTTTAGATCTTAGATGGAAGTATCAGCTGTAGGTAGATGGACATTAATATGCCAGAAAATAAGGAACTGCCATATGGTGTTGGAATGTGTGGATGAGAAAAAAAAGAGTTCAGTCTTCGCGGCTAAGACTACGAGGGTCCAACATTTCTTTTTTATTGCCTTGGGGGGAGGGTGGTGCATTTACTATTTATGATCTCAATAACTGTCATGATTCCTCTTTTTCTTAGTGAGAGATGGGCTTTTATGTGCCTCTTCTGTTCTCTTGATCACTGTCTTCATGTGTGTGCATGTGCGCGTGTATATGTTTGCATAGTGACACAGAGAAAGATATGTGTACCTATGTGTGTCACATATATACATATATATATATATATATATGTATAGTGACACAGAGAAGAACGAGGTGGCATTCATTGGTATATGCATTTGATTTCATCATGTAAACACCTCAGGACAAATGCCGCTTGGTAATATTATAAGAAGTTAAAATTTACACCAAAAAAAAAAAAAAATGTGGAGTGTCTCTCATCTTCAGATTAATCTGCATCATCATTGATGAAGTAAAGTTTCCTTTTGAGCCTTTTTATATGTCAGGCTGCATTAATTTCAGCTACCAAGACTGGTGCAATTATACTCACTGCATCAATCTCTCAAATTGTATTTTTTATTGCCTTGCCATTTAGAGGATTAATGCCATTTCAATGCTTACTACAGCTTATCTGCCAAGTTTCTTGTGGAGCAGTTCATGTGGTGGCTTTGTCAGAGGATGGCCTTCTACAAGCCTGGGGTAATGTTACTGATCTCCCACCTCATATCATTTTCCCTTCTCTTTCACTCTTTTTGTTTGTTGTTTTTTTTTGAGGGGGGGAGGGGGATCTGTGATGAATGAACTGAATTTAGAGTATGATATATTTGCTTTTGCATTTGCACGTTAACATGGTTTTATGATTGCTTCTGGCTGATTGAATTGACGTGTGCACTTAGACATTCTGGGTTCTAAAGAACTGAAATATATTGATTAGAATTTTTATTGTCCGGTAAACCAGGCTATAATGAGTACGGTCAGCTTGGCAGAGGGATTACTTGTGAAGGATTACAGGGGCCTCGTGTTTTGAATGCTTATGCAAAACACCTTGATGAAGCCCCTGAGCTAGTGAAGATCACCCAAGTGTCATGTGGCGAGTACCACACTGCTGCTATATCGGAGGATGGCGAGGCGTAAGTGATTTAAAGGACTTTGCTTGATCGAGTTAGTCACAGTAGAAGGTGTCAGTTTAATTTTCCACATCACACGGATAAACTATACAAAGTTTTAGTAAAATCCTCTTGGGGATCCTGCAACTGATCGTGAGACATGCAATCAGAAAGATAGGGATATTTCCATTTCCTGCTCCTGTTGTTTGCATGAAAAATGTTGCTCTTACTGCAGATTTAAAACAATACTAAAAAAAAGATGTGGCACTTGTCGATTTTTTTTTTTTTTTTTTGTTGGCTGATATATTAGTCGCCATATTATCGTTTTAGGTAAAATCATATAAAACTTGTTTCTATTTGCATTACTACAATCCTTGAAAATGCTTATTTCATCCTCATTGTTTCTTACTGTACTCACTTGCACGTCTTATTTTTCTTCTTTCAAGCTATAATTATGGTGATGCATTACTGTGCTGTTACTATGTCTTGCATATCTCTTGTAGCTCTTGGATGTCTCCTCGCTGTTTTCCCATCAGAATAGAACCAAGCCTCCAATTTTATGCTACTTATCATATCAAGATGGCATGCTTGCTTATAAGCGTTGTTCATAATGTTATATATTGTTTCTGTAAATAGTCTTCTGTGCACTATTTTTTGCCCTGTCATCATGTTTCAAATGATATTATATGCTGGCTTTAGTACTTGGTTATTCAATATGTTTGAAGGTTGCTTTGTGCATTACGTTCAGAGTTTTCATTGCTGCTTCTTTTGGGCTTGTCTTAGATAAAGAATGCTCATGTAAAACTTCAAAATCCTTCCTTTTCCAGATGATATTTGAGTTGATATTACTCATCCTGTAGCACCTATTGTTAAATCCATTTAGTTGCCTTTAATAGCCCTTGACTCTGAGGTGGAAATACAGCTTGCAGTTAGTTGTGAAATTGAATGCTAGTGTCACAGCTGATTATTGATGCATCTGCCTTCACTTTGATCTTCATTTTTACGGTTTCTTCTTCTTGTAACAAACCTGTCTTTTGGGAGAAGGGCTTAGCTATACTTATTGCCCATCCACGACTACATTTTTAAATTTTTATTCCAAAAAAAACTGACATTTATGATAAATTTAAAATTTGAAACAGCATTTATAAATGACAAGGAAAAAATATTATACTTTCCATAATGAAAAGGACAAATGCACTTGTTTTTACTGTCTTTTACAAATGTTGCTCTCTTTATCTCTATTGTATTCTCATGTTTTATGTTTTTTTTCAAATTTACTGAACTTTTATTTTAGTATTAGTTTTTGGGTCCTTTTCAAGCCAATTTGACTATAATTTAAGTCATATATTAATAGACTGGTAGGTTATTCAAAACACACTTAAAATGTATGAAAATTAAAGTAGATATATTTTGGGGTTCTACATTAACCTGCCTTTAAAATACAATGAATTTAGCGAAGTTTTGTTTGCATAATATTTTTCTAAAGTAAAAATTGAGAATAAATAGAAGTGGGGCAAAGATAAAAATTGAGAATATTATTTTTATATATGTTAATCTTTCTAACACAAAAACACCTTTGAAATGACACCCCAAAAAAGAGGCAAGTGCTAATAATGAGCAAGCAGAATATACTGAGACAAAAATATGTAAACTGATCAACAATTGCTGAATTTTTACGTCTGACAAAGAATATTCAATGAAATTGGTTAGAACTGAGAATACTTTGAAATTTCGTTTCCCTTTTCCTTTTTCTTTTGATGAGTTGGGAAACAGCTTGGCGATCAGCATCCCAAAGCCCTAGAACTAACCAGGGCTTAAATCTTTTTTTTTATAGATGTACTTTTTAATTCGGTTGAATGTTTGTCGATTGTCTAATTCACATTTATATGTTAACGTCTTGATGCATTCTGCAGCAGGTCTCTTGTATCGACTTTTGAAAGCATATATGTGCTTTTCACGCTGCCTGTATGTATGTCAGGATGCATGTTTTTGTCCCTAATACCTCAAGAATGCTTGTCGGTCTATTCATGCGTTATAGAGCATGCCCTTTTGTACCTTCCTGAAAGCAAACAAATTTTTGATCTTTGCTTAATCATGCATTTGTTTCTAGAAGCAAGAGAGGTATTATTAATCATCTTTTCTGGTTGAAATCGTTGAACTTGTAGTGGTTCTCACTTCCAACTTGTGAGATGAGAATGCATAACCACTTTACCTAAAGTCCTGTTTTCGTTACTCTTAGTTTTTCCTTTTCCATTGGAGACAACCTTTCTACAATGTCTTGATAAGACTGTATATATCTGACTCTCCTAAATCCTACGGTATCGGAACTGCATCCCCAGAATCACCCTTTTTCAGTTTCTTTATTCCACCTGCAATACTGACACTCATATTTTGTTCCAACAGATATACTTGGGGCCTCGGCAATATGGGTCAACTGGGACACTGCTCTCTTCAATCCGGAGATAAAGAGCTATTGCCAAGGCGAGTAGTTGCACTGGATGGAATTTCCTTAACAAAAGTCGCATGCGGTGGTGTACATACGTGTGCAGTGTCTGATAAGGGAGCTTTATACGCTTGGGGCGGTGGGCAAGTAGGTCAATTAGGCCTTGGCCCACAAACAAGCTCAGCATCGTTCATCTTCCACGATTCCGAACAGATGCTTAGGAATATCCCGGCTTTGGTTATCCTGAGCGGTGTACGGCTTATCGCTTGTGGGCATTCTCACACCCTCATATCTACAATAGACTGCAGAATTCATGGATGGGGTTACAATAGCTATGGTCAGGCAGCAAATGAGAAGTCTACTTATGCTTGGTACCCCTCACCAGTTGATTGGTAAGATTTTTGTAGTATGCTTTCAGTTGTGGGCATGAATTTAAATTTCAGTATTGGTATAGTGTAGGTCGCAGCTGTATCGATATTAGTGGTATTAGATAGAATTTTGTTTTTCTTTGACCATATCAAAACTCCGTTTTATGCAAAAATTTGACCATATTTAATCAATACTTTATATATTAACACTTTCGGTCAATTTTATCCGATAGAATCAAACTTTTAACACCAATAACGCCATAGCAAATTATAAAAGGACAAAAGTGACACCAAATAAAATTAATTTTGGCAATAAATCCACAAGAAGCCACAAATCACAATATAAGTTGATGTTGAAATTGTGAGATTAAAGTTTACAATATGATCTAATTGTGGATAATTTGAAGAATGGAAAATTTTTAAGTGATTTGGCTGTTTAGTATGCTGAATAGAAAAAAGGAGGGAAAAATAAGCCAATAGGAATATTGGTTGATATATTGTGATATGTTACTAATATGGTGTCATACAATTTTTCACAGTATTAGGAATATTAGTATTAGAAGGTTCAATACCGATATATATTAGTTGATGTTTTATTCCACAGTTGTATGAAAAATATTTGGCTGGATCTGTTGAGTTTTCTACTAGGACTACCATCTGCAGGTGTGTTGGTGAGGTAAGGAAGCTGGCAGCGGGCGGTGGCCATTCAGCTGTGCTGACTGACGCATGTTCCTTGAAGGAATTATGTGAATTCAGACTTGCCAACAGCGTTACTCCTGCCAATGCTGCTGAGATTGAGGAAGTTGCTTCAAGGACCAGCTCTGATGCTTTGGTGCGGCTATGCGAGAGATTGAGGTACTCTCTCTCTCTCTTTGAGAATCTCCCATGCCATAGTGTTCGAATCAAGGAGAATTTGTTTAGATCTGAAAATTTTAAAGTAAAGTAAATTAATGAGGAAAAATAAAATGAAAGAAAACAAAAGAAAAATCAATTTCTTTAAATATAAATATTATAATATATGTTGTTATTATATATTTTTTTCCCTTTGCGATCTCCTATGCAATTCAAACATAAAAAGGTTTTTTCTTTAATTTTTATTTTCAAACTTTTTTCAGTCTGGATAACCTGTGGCCTCAATTATCAAGCTCAGGTTGGGATTAGAACTGGTAGCTGGAAGTTGAGAGACTTCCTTTTAAGAGAGATTTAGGAGAAGCAGCACAAATATAGGATTTTGCGTTCTTTCTCTTGTCCGTGGAACATGGCCGATATGTAAAGTATCGGCTGCCCCTGCTGCCATGGTATATCTGCCCGCATGTAAAATTTCAGTCAATTGACTTGACTGATAAAGTGAGCTGTAGCGTTTAGTCTGTGGGGAATGTTTTTTTTCTTTTTCCAGGGGGTAAACAAGCCAAACCAGCATTATACTGGGCTTGAGCCCTGCTGTGTTGCCATGGTTACTTCTTGTTGCAGAGGAAGATGGAGAACAAAAAGAGGAAACGACAAAAGGAAGAGATTCACGAGAGGAGAGGAATGGGCACCTCTAGACGACAGCAAAATATAAAACCATTTATTAATAATTGATAATGATTACATTGGTTTTTAAATAGGAAATATAAAGAAATCCTGATGAAATAAGGAAATTTTAATAGTAAGGAAACCATGATACTGACATCAGCTATGCATAAGATTAATAAAACAAACTAATACATAAAAATTCATCTCTTCGTCACCGGGCTTGACTTGGTTTTACATTTGGATGCTTGAGCTTCCTAAATTATTCAATTGTGGCTACGGAATTAAGAACTTGATGCATGGAATGGGGAGTAAGTAGGGGAGGGAAGGAGAAGAAACTGATAGGAGAGGGAGAAATAGAAGGAAGACTAGAAATAAAAGAAGAAGAGATCAGGAAGGAGAAATTGAAGTCATAATACTCAATAGTTCATTCAATTCATCAATACTGTCTTAAACAATAGAATTAGAATTCTTATATAAAAACCCTATACTTCATCGAAACCGATCCGAAAATATGATCATCTTGATTGTTGGTAACATGATTAGATTTTCATCGTCGTACTATATTTTTATGTGAGTAATGCAGGATTTGGAGTTCATTGTTGCTGAGATAACTATTTGAACTCTTAGTTCTCTACGTTCTTCCTATTCTTATTGTTCTTCTTTAGGGATGTCAAAAAAAAAAAAAACAAAAACAAAAAACAAAAACCCAAATTCAATACAAATCAACACAAATTTATTGAGTTTCACCCACTTTAATTGGATTTGGGTTTGGGTAAGATTCGAAATTCATAGTTGGGTTCAGCTTGGGTTTGAGTAAGATTCAAAATTTGTAATTGGGTTCGGTTTGAGTTTACCATGTCCCTATCCGCCTGAACATTATACATGTAAAATTTAGATTTTGGTTTTGTAGACGTGCATGCTTGATGAGTTGTATTGATTAGGGAACCAGGGATATTAGAGTTGCTTTATAAATTTGTATTTAATTAAAATCTGATTCAAGTCCAATATAGCATCTATGGTACATAAGTTTTAGTTTTGAATTATATAGAAGAATAAAAAAAATAAGGATAAAAAAAGATGAGTGTAGAATATACGAGGACAAAAGAAACTCAGTGGTAGAGCACATCTCTGATAATTGTGTCGTTGTGCCTGAGCTATGAGTACTATCAATGACATGAAAACTGAACTAAGAATTCTCGTTCTTTGTTATTAATCGAATCGTTGTTTGCAGCCTGGGATTCTATTCATTAAAAGGAATTGATTCGGTGAAAACCATTAGCCCCACACAAGTGAATGTTCATGTTTTCGTTTGATGGTTAAAAATATGTTTATAACTTTTTAATGGCTAAATGATGGTTAAAGGATCGTACATTTGAATATTTATTGATCAATTATATTTTTCAGTCGATCAACTAAACTCTATACTTATATCACGAAATATTTAGTTTTTTTCCTTAAGAAAAAGAAAGTCAGAAAATAGCTTTGGATTATGTTGAAGTTTAGTTATAGTCTTAATTATCGGGTTTTCACCTCTCCCGAAGTATTGTGAATCGGGTTTGGGACATCGGATAAAAGTAGTGGTTAACCTGAACAGGACCCGTTTCGATCCCTATTCTTATTCCCCAACACCCACAGCTCTATAATGCCTTTATGAAGGTCTCACTCAGTTAAAACCTTCCATTGATCGGTTATCCATATGCCAACAGGGAGCATCCGCATGACAGCGATGATTGGGATTCCGACGATGACAGAGATCGGTAAGCTATGGTAATTTTGAATTACTGTCTATTTTTCAGTTTCCCTGAATGAATGATCTCAGGAGGCTGAATTTCGTTGAAATTTTTTGTTTGTATGAAGGAAAAAATTGGTGTAGAACAGATGGAGCTCTGTGCTGAACAATGCTATTTTATATGTACGGCATTGTATCGGACAGTTGAAGCTCCTATATTTATTACTATTGATCACTGTCATTTATTAGACGTAAATATTCTCATTTTTTTATTAAAATTCTAATTTTATTCTGTAAAAATTGTTAATTTTATTTTTTGAGTGTTTTGGTAATACTTATGTGATATT
>JAODPA010059037.1:0-11252 GCA_025585075.1 Nepenthes mirabilis
AATATTTAAAATAATATATACTTAAGAAAATAGAGAAAGATCAACAATAAAGGAAAGAAGACCTAGGATACACGTACTTTATTTTTAAATTTATCAAAAATCTTTCTTAGATTCATTTTTGTTGCATCCTGGGTTCTCTGTTGTCGTATGAATTAGGGAGCCATTGGATTCCTCATTGTCTGGAGGTGATCATGAGCGGGTCTGGTCTCCGTCTCTGTGAACGTGGGCTCTGCACAACACAACTAATAAATGAGAGGTCAGGGGTCTAGCAGGATTTCTCCCACCAAGGACGCTCCGACGTTCTAGTCAGCAGATTCCCGCAATAAACGAAAATGGGGCGCACGCTTAGAGGTGTGCTGAAATGTGCTTGAATGCGTGGGAAGTGCGTGAATGCTTATGTGGGAGAGCAATGAGTGGGTGATGAAAGGCCTGGCTCCCTGTATTTACCCGATAGGTGGCTGACTTCCTATCACCTGAGAAGGCTAAGGAGTTTTGATCTGGAAGATAGCTATAGAGCTTAAGATTGCTAACGCTGGGTCGATTATCCAAGATCCAATTGATTCTCCCTCCTTTTCTTTGTAGAAGAAGAAGGGTTTTATAGGCCCTTTGGTGAGGGGCTTTGGGCGTGAGAACCCCTGTTGCAAGGGTTCGTTGGCCACTGATTACTGTTGGCAATTTTTTTTTGGTAAGTAAAATGCATTAAATATAAAAGAAAAATATAAATTTTTGTGCTAACTTCAAGTATTTTTCCGACTTAAAATTAGAGAAAAGACCAAGGGGAGTACCCCAAAATACATGAAAGTTCTGATCTGAGGCCAAGACCCACGCCATGAAAAAATAAAAAAATAAAAAAAAAACCAAAAAATTTATCAGATCATCATAGATCTTAATCTTCCAAAAACCAGACACTAACATGGCCTTCTAACGGCGGCAGAGGCTACATACACAAGCTACAGCATCAAACGTGCTAGGCACAGACCGAACTTCTCAAGCCGGGAACGAGTTAGAAACTGGAGTGCCTAGCAGTGCCAAATAAGCCACATCAGCCAAACCCGCATCCAGACTGGAAGCATGAGAGGGGAGAAAAAGCAAACCGGGCAGAAACCGAACAACATGCCATACCGACAATTTATGCCAACCGGGCGGAAAGCCATGTCAGATGGGTAACCGGGTAGATACAGCAGATGGGAAACCAACACTAATGGCATACTGGCCACGTCAGCCAGGCACCAACCCAGCCGCGACCAAACCGGGCAAAGAACCAAGTTGACAGTACACAGCCTCAAGAGTACAAAGTGACCGAATTGTCACATCATCGAGTGGAGCAGGTTGCCCAGATCGGGAGCTAGAGAGAGAAGGAACTGGAATGCCACATGCCAGCACACCAGACCAAAGTCCAATCCGGCTTTTCCATGATTTATGAAGCTTACCTACTACTTCAGTAATAGCACGAAATAGGCAGAATAGCCATCAACAACAAGAAATGCTGATCACCAGCATCAGCAAGGCTCTAATAGTCAGTCAGCAGCAGCTTTTGAGAGCAGCTCATTCACCAGCAAACCAGCAATTTTAGCAGACAGGGCCACGTCAGCATGAGCCCAACCCAACCGCATCACCAAACCAGGCAAAGGACCGAACCATCACCGAATTGTCCACGATAGCGATTGGAGCATGTTGCCCAAACCGGTAGTGAGAGAGGGAAGTAATTGGAAAGCTCAAATGCCAGTACACCAGACTAATTTCCATCAGTCTAGGAGGTATTCCAACCAGCCACACCAGTAGGTTATTGAACCAGGCAAAAACTACCATTCAACTCCCATCTAACCAGTAGGTATTCCAAGCCAGCAAATCGGACCGTATTCCGCCACACAAGCTTGTGCAAACTGGAATAATCCACCAATCCGGACTTAATGCACATTCCGGCAAAAAGCATGCACCTCGCCAAGAGGCAAATCAGACGAGGAGCAAAACTTCAATCCACGTCAGCAAGACAAAACCGGACTCAATTCCAAACCGCCAAAAATCCGCATTTAGCTGGCACCAGCGAAATTCATATAGCGCCCACAACATGGGCATCTGCTCAACAGCATCACGGCAGGCACCACATACAGCATACACCTCGAACAGCATGGCCTCAACCGGCACTTCCAACAGCAGAACCTCATCTGATGCGCAGCTAAGATCAACAGATGCAAGGTTCAACATACAAGCCACCAAACAAGAAAAATGGCAGCAGCACATGACGTCTGAATTCCAAATTCATATGTACACCACACCCAGCACAGCATGCAAACTACAACCCTACGGTAGTAGTTGCCTACTCATCCGAGTCCCCCTAATTATATTGATTTGGCAGACGCTTCTTTACACATACACAAATTCATATGTATACATTTACACATACACAAAAAACAACACAGAATCATCCAACAGAGATTAGGAAGCCCCAATCCAACACCAGCAGCACCGGATCCTCAACCGGAGGATCCCTTAGAGTTGCTGGACGCAGACTTTTTCTTTCGTCGAGATTTTGCAGGCTTCCAAGAACCGTATTTCATGGCAATCACTTCTTTGACGCTGTAGAATTTTACCTTGGAAGCTATCTGATCCCGGTCATGGCTATGATCGGCTAAGGAGCCATTGGGGCTTGTTGTGATCGGCTCCCCAATGTTTGAAACATCCAGGGGCGAGTGATAGAGCTGGGTGTTTGATCAAGATCTACAGCAGGAGCAGGTGCCATCTTCGTAGCCGTTCCATCTGAAGGTGGAGCAAATGAGTCATGGTCCACGATCTCAGCACCTGAGGTGGACCGGACATTAGTCGTAAACACAGCATCACCGAGAGGAGCTTGGGAGTCCACCACAAGCCTGCAGTTATGGTCCACACACTCACTACTACCAGTTGAACTATTTTTAGTAAAAACCTCTTCCTCAGCTGGTATTGCATCATTTAGGCAGACAATAGACACTTCACCAGAACTGGAAAGGGCCTTAAAAGCTGCCTCATCGTGGGCATCTCCAGGAGGAGAAGAACAGATGTCTCGAGAATCACCAGAAACCTCCAAATGATCGAGATCATTTAAGGGACGAGGGGGAACAAAAAGAGGGGAGTGCATTGACTCAGGAAGTGAGTTATCAAGCCCACATAACAGCATAGTAGCATATGAGTTAGGAGGCACATTTGACACCAGATTGCCGTCAAGCTGGAAGGATGGCAACTTAAACTGATCCCATACAACCCTAGGCTCCACCTGTGAAGAGATCTGAGATCCAGGCTCTCGGATCCCCTCAGGTTTACTAAGGGCCGGAACACATGCTATCCCAGACTCTGGCCCAGCAGATACCAAGCTGACCTTTAGAGCGGGAGCAACCATCAAATGCTTCTGGGAATCTATAGAGATAGGATTGGCAGCTGAGCGGAAGGGGCAGACAGAAGCCTACCTTCTATATGATTGTCAATACTCATCCTCTTCGGCTTCCATTGGTAGCTAACGTCAACCTCAATTGACGAAGAGATATTCGTCACCTGACCAATCCTGATTTTGGAGGGGAAAGCAGCATCAAAATCCACCTCAACACAAACAAGGTCATATTTCATGCGCTTCATTTTGGCAGTATTGGAATCCAATTGGATGGGTTTACCGACGGCATTGGCAATCCAACTAAGACCCAATGGAGTTCAATATTTCACAAGCACGTTTTACAGTTTAATCCACAGAGGAAAGGCTTTGTGCTGCTCTCTAGGAAGGGGGTCCTAATTTTCCACTTTCTAAGAAGCAAAAGGCATCTCGAAATTGTCCATGGGCCCCTTTCCAAACACAGTTCCATCAGGGCAACAGAGGAAAAACGAAACAAAAAAAAGCCATTATCAATTTCGAAAACATGACTTAAGCTGAACCGATTGCAAATTTTCCTAACTATAGAATTTACAGCCCTGAAATGAGGCACCTTGTCAAAGAAAAAACCACCCAAAGTGGCTCCCCAACATTCCTCACCAGCTTTAGTGACATCAAGCGGGGGGAAAATAGTAGCACAGTCACCCTCGACCAAATGCGGGGGATAATAAATCAGAGGATGAAGAGGGCAAACTCCATCCTTAGGACTATTTGCAGCCCGCAGCGAGGGGAAAAGTCCAGCCTTCTTATTCGAGCATTCCGAGTCAGGAAACGAAGTTAGAGAGGGGTTACCAGACTCCGAGGAGCAAGACTGGCGAAAAGCAGGGGATTTAGCAATATCTGGAAAGGAAACCAGGGGATTTGGAAGAGCCGGTTGATGCACCTTCACCGAACCCAGAGGGGGGGTTGAAAAGGGACAACCGGAAGGCAACCGAGATGGTGGAAGAGGAGGAAATTCAGAAGAGGAAGGAAGTTGAGGGCACTCAGATGGGAGAACGCTCAACTTCTGAGAGAATAGATCTAAAACGGACTTGGAAGGGAAATTCGGGGGCCTGGATGGCACCTCAAGATTGTCGGCCATGGCAGATATTGGCACCGCGAATGCCTGCGAACGGCAAAGCCAACATTGAAATTTGAAAACCTAGAGAGAAGAGAGAAATTCTCTCTCTAGAACTCGTTAGAGGAGTCTTTAATGAGAGAGAGAGAGAGATTCTCTCTAGATGAGAGAGATTCGTTGTTGGCGATTGCCATCATGTCGGTTGTCGTCTAGCGGTGGCAGGTAGGCTGCTAGGCATTGTCGGCCATGCTTGGTCCGCTTGGTGTCCCCCTTGAGTTGGGATTGGAGGGGTGACTGTGGGTGGCTGCCTGGGCCGTTGTTGGCAGCGCTGACCGTTTTTCCATTAGCTAGCTTCTCCTACCTTTCTACCGTTCCCTAGAAGTTGCATTAATGAGCTGCAGGCAACGTTCATTGGCTGCTGATCATGGGCTGCCACGTAAGTCGCTCGGCAGCGTTAGGCTTTAATGGCCTATCAGGCAGCCGTTCCGTGGGCTGGGCTTCGAATCTTCTTGGGCCTTTGTCCCGGACCCAACACTGGCCCTCATGCCTAGGCCGACCAGTGGTCGCGGCCTGGCATGTCCTTTGGGTCCAACTCGTGGTCACCCAGTTTTCCTCGAGATGAGCCAACGCTTGTCGTCTTTTGAGCTCGTGCCTTCTCCAGGCAGTCGTGTAGGCTTTTCTGCGCTGCAGCGATTCGATGCCTGGGTTGGGATGATTCACACGCCTGAGGTTGCGTTTGATTTGAGGGCATTCCTATTCCATGAATGACATCTGCAGAACAGTGAGCCTCATGAAGCATTAGAAGGGTGCCTTCCCGCCAATAAATAAGAGGGTTCCCCGGCTGGTGCAGTTCATCCTTTGGTTGACTTCAAGGGAGCAATGCGGAGGTCTTGGCTCGACCCACCCCTAGTGGGAATCCGCAAAGGAGTTGGATGGACTAGCTAGAGATCAGGAATTCTTGGCGAAGACTGCCTTCATGCCCATACTGTGGTTGATTTCCCATACTAACGAGGGTGGCTAGGCCACTCTGCTCCTGTCGTGTGCCTCTCCTCTATGGTGTGACTCGTTCGCCGTGCCGTGGGATCACAGCAGAGCCATCCCGGGGGTCTTTTCCACCGGTGAAGTGCGTTGCTCGCGGTCTCCACGTCACTTGGTTCACGTGTCTGCTCCAGTGGAGGATGAGAGGGGAGCTCCGGTCAGGGAATTGTAGGGTTTTTTGTGTCCCCGTCGGAGGTTTCTGAGCTAGGTGTTGGTTCTGCCTTGGTGGATAACATTGGGTTCCTCTCCACCGGAGGCTGTCCAACACGCAGTTGTCTCCGGTGCCTTGGCTTGTTGGGTAACCAGCGGCGAGGCCATGGTGATCTCATGTAGGTCACGTTCCCAAGCTTGCTTAAGCATCCGGTGCAGTCGCCGTAGGGTCTAGGCCCTTGCCATATCTTTTTCCTCTTTCGTATACTTTTGCTATTGCAAATCTTGTAGTCTGTAAGGAAGACCTTGGTTAATAAAAGTAGTCTTTCGTCTTTACTCTTTTGCCTTGTAGCGCATACTTTCTCTTTCTGATTGCTTCCTCCGGTTGCGTCGCACTCTATCCCCGCGCGCTTGCGGTCAGTTCTTCCGATTTTGTCCCTTGAGTCTTAATGCAGACCGTCATTGGGAAGATGCGGCTCAAGGGGGGCCTTTGATGTCTGACATCGTGGAGGTTTGAATGCCGGTGGCGGCAGTCACATCCAGCCGTCTACCTAGTGCATTAAATGCACAGGAGATCATGGGGCGCTGCTCCATAATGATTTGCCTTGGGAACGCACAAAGCTTCAGGGATTCGCCACGTGGAGGGCGTTCATTGGCCTCGCTTTGGCGCTCTTCGCCTTCAGAACCTAGCCGTTTCTGGGGGAACTTTGCCTATTTAAACGCATAAATTCTTTCCCCATACAATGTGCTCTGCTGCTTCTTCGGTGGTGTGAAGCTTTGTGTTGCTGGCGATCCTTCCCCCTTTCGTATGCTTTTCGTTGCAATTTTGATGGAGGAGTTGTCCTCGTCATCTGGATCAGGACCTTCTTCCAGAGAACTTGAGATTGGGACTCGTGCTTTTGGGATCCCGGATGTAGCTACGTCAGAGGGATATCGTTTGGAGGCCACTGTTGTGGGGCCTATGCGATTTCCAAGGGTGCCTCCAAGCTTTGAGAGGGAGGAGAGCTCTGCTTCGTCATGGGATGGTGGTCCTGGGAGGGTGGATCCTCTGCTTCACCATGTGGCCAGGGCTATCGAAGGCGTTGAAGCCCGGGTGCAAGTTGCAGTTGCAGAGATAGAGCAACTGAAAGCTCGTGCCGCACAGTTTGAGGAAGTGTGGGCAGAATTTGAGGCGAGGGCGCCTAGGCTTGCTAGTGCCAACGTAGGGGCTCGAGCCCGCATATTGGCTCTCCAGGAAGAGCATGAGCGGCTACGAAGACAGTTGGGAATGGACGTTGCGCGGATGGGGACTGAGCTAAGGTCGAGGTTCCTGCCGGAGGAAGTCGGTCCTGCACTGGAAAGGAACTTTCAGGATGGCATCCATCTCAGCCAGAGAGTAGTCTCGCTGGAGGACCCGAACTTCCGATTCAGCGTCCTGAACTCTCGAAACTCTAGCGCCTGACACACGTGGACCTGGTGGAGTATCCGGCACTAGGTTGCTCTACTGCACATGAGGGACATTAAATGTATTCTGTGGCCGCAAGATACTGTAAAAGAGTCATTAATGAATATTATAATAAAATTTAACACTTAGCTGTGCCGTTTTGTTTTTTGCGGTTTGTTGTAGTCCAGCGGTTCGCTTTCTTCTTTGCGTGCCTATTTCAGAAGTCCGGCTATCGTCTTTCCTGTCGATTGAAATTCCCGCATTTAATGCAAGTGTGACAACGGGGATTTCGATAGGAGGCTGAGGTGATATTGATTTGTGGTCTGACGAATGGTCAGGATTGCTGACTGCTTTGGGGGCCCATGACGTTCCTACACAGCAGGCACGCGGCCTGGCCACTCTGCGGAGGTGTTGTTTGGGTTTCCCGCACGCTGGCACCTTGGGTTTCTGCGAAATTCCTCTTGCCTATTTCGTTGCATTAAAAACTTCCAACTTGCCCCACAGAGAGAGATGGCGAAGAAGAGAGAGTCTCCTTCTTCCTCGTGAACTTCTAGGGTGAGTTGGCATGGGGTCGACAAGACGGGGTCTATGCTGACGGCCAGCACCATTGCCGCTCTGATGGTGGATTATGGGATACCCAATGACTGGAGTTATCATGCTTCTGGCTCTGTGGGTAGAGCCAACGCTCCACCAGATGGCTTTGTCACAGTCTACTAGCACCATCTGAGATGGGGGCTTCGTTACCCCACGCCAAGCACTCTGTACGCATTGGTGGACGCATTGGGTGTTCTTGTGGCGAGGCTTCACCCTAATGCCCTCCATTATCTGATCTCGCTGTGCATCTTTTCTGCCTCCATGGTGGTGCTTTCGACACAAAAGCGCTGAGATTGATCTTCCGCTTCATAGAGTCGGAGGATTAGGTCTCCACGTCTCCTAAGAGTAGCTTCCATTTTTGGGGAACTAACCCTGAATCGGTGAAGAACTGGAAGAATTGGTTTTTTCTTCTCATAGGAGCCTCCCGATCTGAACTTCCACGCGAGTGGGGCCCTATTTCGGAGTACTTCCATGGGAAGGTGTCATCGTCTGATGCTAAGGATACAACAGAGTTGGTTGCCGCCATCGATTCCCAGATGGCGAAGTTTTCCATTCAAGGATACTTCCTGACATCTACACTTTTGAGGTTGCTTGGTGGGGGCCTTCTTCGTGCTGGTGTGCTGCCGGTCCTGTGAAGAAGGAGCCCAGGGACATCACGATTCCCCCGTCGTTCAGAGGGGACGCAGAGGAGAGCTGCTCGTTGCTTGAATCATCTTCAGATGAGGAGGAGATAAATGCTCCCCTGAAGAGGTTGAGGGAAGTTTGAGGTACCTCCACACAGAGGTAGCAGAGGTTGGTTGCTAGTTCAGCCGTGCAAGTCCGGGCCCCAGTCCTGGAGGCGAAGTCGATCGTTGGGCTTCAGGCAGAGGCCAACGAACCCGCACCTATTCACACCGTGGCACTAGCTGAGTACGGCGTCCTTGTAGTAGGGCTTTATTCTGGTGAGGAGTCTTCCGCGAATTCCTTCATCGACCTAGAGCCACCAAAGTAGGTCTTGGAGTGTGTTCTAGCCATGGCAGGTGACGCACTAGTCTCTGGTGACCCAAATGAAGTATGCGCACCAGCGCCAACACCAGAGCCAGAGGGATCTTTGGAGCAAACTAGGATCTTCGTCGAGCTGACTTCAGAGGGGATGATCTGCGAGATTGCTCCCTCGGCATCGGAGGTAGAAGCCGTATTGGAGGCTGCCCCGTCGGGCGCTGTGACGGCCGGGGGAGGGATGGCTCTGGAGCCGGAGCCTCTGAGCGTCCCTTTGCCTTTAGTGCTTCCAAGCTACCTAAGCCCTACAGGAGTTGTGGTTGAACGCGGGGAGTCCCTGGGCCCATCCGCGTCTAGAGACATAGCTTGCCATCTGGACGTAACCTCTACTCAGGTATAATCGCACCGGGCTGAGCATTCTTCAGCAGTCATGACTTTTGGGAATTTTCTGACCTCCTCATTTTCCATGCAGATTCCTAAGGGTGTCGACTATCTTGACAAGTTAGCCGCTCAATTGCATGGGAGCTTTCATCACGGGCGGCACGTTGTTCAGCGCATGAGAGCCAAGGTCGCTTCCCTCCAAGAGGAGAGCGAGCGAGCGCAGGAGGAAATTAGGCACTTGAAGGTGAAGTATGGGCAATGTGCATTGGAGGCCGGGCGCCTATAGCAAGAGGTCAAGCAACTAAAAGAGGTGGTCACCATCCTGGAGGATGACAACTCTCACCTGTCCGGGGATGGGAGGGGTCGGCTTACTCTATCGAAGGCGGATCTCACACTAGAGACTCGGTTCTGGGATGGCATTCGCCTGTGCTATAGAATTGCTTCTCTTGTGGTTCCCGATATTCTGGAAGGTGTCTTTCATCCAGGCAACTATGGGGTTTAGGACAGGTCCCGCCTGAAGAATTTCATTCAGGAGAATAGTCCGTCAAATTCTCTGCAGTAGTTTTACTTGTGAGCATTGCTTTCTTCTTTTGCTTTTGTCCGCGCCTTGTATAAATGAATAAAAAGTAGCACCTTTTTTTGCATCCGATGCCTTCCAGTGTGATTTGTGAGATTGTGTCTCATGATTAACAGTTAAGCTTGTGAAGCTATTGTTGCCAATGCCCCGATCCGGCGCCTTCTTGTGGTGTACTTGTTGTGACGACCCAGCTCGGAGAACCCGGACCCGATCCAAACCGTCACGGTGAAGGTCTTGAATCATCTTAAATCATCAATTACACGTCATCAAGCAACTTAAATGAACTCAATTTTATCATTTAACACCATCAATAATCAATCATAAATATATCATTAAATAAATATCCATAGCACCAATAATATATTTCTTGAAAGAAAAATAACAATATCCATAATGTTAATTCCTCATAATTAAAACTCTAATAAATATCCAAACGCAACAAAATCTCAGATCTTTATCATGGACGCCTCAATCTCTGATATCATCTCTATCTGGTGGCCAGCCAATAGTCACCCGATCTCTTTCCTCTCCTAATGTCAACCTTTCTACTCTAGAGTTAATAAAATACAAGAATGAGTCGAATGTCCAGCAAGTAAATAAATCAATAAAATAATGGACGCAATAACACGTCTCGGATATTAATGTCATAATAATTACATAAGTTAAATCAATAATTATCTGAGATTTAAAAACTTGTCGTATCCACGACTCAAAAACCATATGAACAATTGGACATTAAGAAGCAACATGGATTCTATAGAATCTGATCATCAACTAAATACAAGATCACAACTGTATGAATGATAGAAGTCTCCATGAACCTTATTCTGCCAAAGTGGACCAAAGGTCGCGTATTTACACACCCGACGACTGGGTGAGTCCCACGAGATTATCCGATATCCATGGTATCCTCATTACCCTTACAGTCTTCCCAGAGGCTGTACCCGTAGCATGTTCATACCATCTCCGATACCCCTCATCAATGATATCCAAGATTTCATTATCTACGATGGTTTCTAGGTTATAAGCATCCCTCCTCAATATCAACAATCTCAATTAACCGTGTAAGATGACAAGAATTCAATTATTCGCTCAATTTGAGGCCATGACTGTACGAGATAATAAGAATTTCCTTAGTTCTTATTCTACCATAGTGAACCAAAGGCCGCGTATTTACACCCCCGACGGCTGAGTGAGTCCCACGAGGTTACCCGGTATCCATGGTATCCTCACTACCCCTATAGTCCTCCCAAAGGTTGTACCCGTAGCGTGCTCATACCATCTCCGTTATACCCCTCGCCAGATGATATCTCAGATATTATCATCTACGATAGTCATTAGGTTATAAGCATTCCTCCTCAACATTAACGACCTCAATCTCCGAAATATGAATTAAGTATCCAAAAAGTATAAACTACATTAAGGTCTCATAGCCTCCCATTCGACTCGATACCTTAGTATTTTTATATACTCTCCTCAACTTAACCATAGAGTGCCAATAAATGTATGTGCACCAACAAGGTTACCGCAAAGAATATTTTTACTAGATTTTATCAACGAGATACGGAAATAATCACGTAATCAATTAATATTATTTCAAGTATGCCAACATACTTGTATAATTCCTTATAAATATTTTCTACCATTAAATACATCGATA
>JAODPA010059048.1:0-11253 GCA_025585075.1 Nepenthes mirabilis
GACGGGGAGGAGCGAACGAAGAAGAAGGAAAGGGAGGAGGGAAAAAGGGGAAAGAAGAGAAGAGGAAGGAAGGGAGAAGAGAGAAGAGCGGCGCGGCAAGGAAGAAGGAAATCGGGCCTCAAAATGGAAACTTGGCAAAAACCCTAATCAATTCCTTTATTATTTAAGGAGACGTTGGTGTGGGAAGGAGGGAGAGCTGTCGTCGTGAAACCCTAGCCATCCAGCCGTTGTCGTCGCCACTACCGATACTAACAGCCGTCGCGAGCTGGGCTGAAGCCGCCGCTTCTACAGTCAAGGTCGCCGTCGTTGGTTAGTGTTGCCGCCATCACCGATTGTTAACACCACCGTTAAACCGTCGCCGCCTCTTTCAATCAGGCAAGTAATATTACTCCTCTTTTTGCAATCCATGTTCTTCTACAAAGTAAATTCTCCTTCTCTGTAATTGAATCCTTCATTTCTAGTTAGTGTCATTGATCTGCAATGAATATGGTGATAAATTTGGTAAAAGAGAAATTGGGCAAAACAGAGTTTATGCTCTGTTAGCCGACCGGCTGTTAGCGTTGTGGAATCGGGCGTTTGTATATGGACTTGTGAGAATACGGTATATATATGTACCTATATGTGGATATGTGTATTTATACCCGGAATAGTTGTGTGTATTGGGGGCGTGTGGATGTTTTTTGTGTTTGTGTATTTTACGGCAGTGTGTATTTGGCAGTTCTGGTGCAGGTGTACTGCTGTGTGTGTAGCAGCGTATGTTGTGTGTGCGGTGAGAGGCTGTGTGGGCCGTGGGCTGGGCTGTACATAGTGGGTGTGTCTGTGGTGTGTGTGTACATGGCTATGCACAGGGGTGAGTTATGTGGTAGTGGGTGTTCATGGGTTTAATGTATGGTAGTGTGTGTTTGTGTGGGTGAGCGTGTGTGTGAGTAGTGTGTATGTATGTATATATGTATGTATGTATATGGATACACATGTATTTGGCATCCGTTTTCTGTCTGAAAGTTTCGTGGAAACCTTAGAACGAAAATTGGGAAATTATGTTTAGAAACTTGAAATCTTGGATTTAAATATCAATTGGTGTTTTGTTAAAGTTTATTAAAGGATTTGTATCTGAAGATTTTGTTTGAGACTGTGTGATCGAATTTTAGAGACTCTTTTGAACTTATCCGAAGGGCAAAAAGTATGAGTTTGAATTTGTCTTTCTGATATGATGAAATTTGGCTAAGAAAATATGAGCAAGAGTTCCTTCAGATAAGTATTTCAGTTGAGTATTTCAGTAAGAATTTCAGATAAGTATTTCAACCATGTGTTTTCAGTTAAGGTTATAAGAAATTTTCCCTATGACTATTAGTTAGTTAGGTAAGGTTCTAAGGCATGCCTTAAAATGTTATAGTGGTAATCAAGGATAACTCTGTCCATGGAGTAATACATGGTCCGCCTTTCCTCGGGGCATTAATTTGGGAGGGTAGATTCAATTCAGTGTCAAGCCTACCTTTGGGAGGTATTTCAGTACAAATCTCACCAGATGGGATATTTCAGTTCAGGCCTTGGATTGTATAGAGTGAATACAATCTATTCTCGATTATTTGCTCCCTCGGCTAGTAGGGTTTACTAGTTTGGGTCTTTTGACTTATAAGCTATTGGAAATTAAAAATAGGTAAAGTTTGAGCTCGGATTCAGACCTTTGATATGGTTTCATGACTAATTTATGTCTTTCCCTTTTGTTTTGTTATAAGTTTTGATATTCGCATAAATACTCTTTCGTTGCAATTACATTTATATACACATTACATTGCATGTTTTTATGGTACACTGCTGGGTTTCGGCTCACTCTTTTATTTTTTCCCATTCAGATAAGACCGAAAAGCTTATGCCTGATGAGCAGGAGTAAGAAGGGATCTAGATAAGAAGGATTAATGAAGGCTTGAAGTTCCTAAAGAGCTTTTGAGAAATTAAAAATAGTGCATGTAAATGGCAATCTTTTTTGGATGAAATTATGTATAAATGATAAAGCTGTGACATATTATGTTTTATGTTTAAATTATTATTTTGGCTTCTGCAGGATGTCTTGTGGATTTAGTTTCTGCTTCCGCATTTTATATTGGATTTATGCATGTCCTAGATGGTATCTCCCTTTGAAATGGGTATAGTGATTTAGGATGTAATGTTTTGGGAGCCATGGTTACTGTGGCATGTTCGGTGATCCTGTGTTGTGAAATGAAAGAATGTGGAAGATATGATGTTTGTATGTTGTTTGGGTTGTGAAAATATAGGTTTTTTGTATTGGGTTTTTGTCCAATTTTAGAGAGAACCCTGCCCGAATTTCTATAGGATTATTATATTATTTTAATTCAGGCATTTGTTCATTTGTTAATGACGGAAAAAAATCCATTCCGTCACAGGTTATGTGCGAGAAGTCTCATCAGCCCGGTCACTATCGACACAAACGATAGTCGAACAATCGTTGACCTCTTGATCGGTGTTCAAATACGTCGGCAAGGCTCATGATTGTCGGCATTGAAGAAGGAATGCTACTTGGTTGATCCTGCCAGTAGTCATATGCTTATCTCAATGATTAAGCCATGCATATGTAAGTATGAACTAATTCAGATGGTGAAACTGTGAATGAGTCATTAAATTAGTTGTAGTTTGTTTGATGGTACATGCTACTCGGATTACCACAGTAATTCTGGAGCTAATATGTGCAACAAACCCTGACTTCTGGAAGCGATGAATTTATTAGATAAAAGGTTGATGTGGGTTTTTCCGGTTGCTCTCATGATTTAGGATAACTCAATGGATTCCATAGCTTTAACGTTTGCGACGCATAGCTTTAACGCCTCTAAGTTAGAATCCGGGCCAAAAGTGATGCACGAGCTCGCCACTTGTTTGCTGACAAGAGTAGGAGCCTAGCCCCCGAGGGCACATGTCATTGGCCAAGCCCCTGTGGCGGATGCAAGCATGCACTGCCTAGAAGTATAATTTTCACTGAGCAGCGCGTTGAATCCTTTGCAGACGACTTAAATACACGACAAGGAATTGTAAGTAGTAGAGTGTTATTGCTGCCACGTTCCATTGAGATTATGCCCTATGTCACTCTGATTCGTCCCTCTTCCTAAACTAAGCAATGATGGAAAAAAAATGAAGGCTAGGGGACAGATGACCGCCGCTGTAACTATCCACCCCATTTTGCGTTATCCCCGGGATGCTCCAACAAAAACCACAAAATTTTCATAGCAGGATAACCGAAATGAAATAGAATGGAGCACCGTCAGCCATGTCTCGAACTTTTCAGGGTTTGTCCCTGTCGTGCCCCAACAATAATCCAATTCGACCATGTCACGCATCTACCACAAAAGTGTCATGTGCCCAGCAGTGCCTGTGTCACGATCTTGTCATGCCCTGTAGCACACCCCATCGATGCCCTATGACGCGCCCCTGTCATGACCAATCGATGCCCTTATCGTGGCTAGCAGCGCCCGTGTTGCTTGTCGTGCTCTAGCAACATCCTTGTCTTGCCTTGCAGTGCTAGAGTCTTGTCAGTTTTGTGCCCAAGAAATTCCCTCGCCATGCCGGTGTCATGCCCAGCAGCTCCCTTGTCGCCCCCAGCAGCTCCCTTATCACTCCCAGCTGCCCCCCGCATCGCTTGTTGTGCTTCGACAGCTCCCTTGTCATGCCTTGCAGTGCTGGTATTGCATCGGTATCACACCCAGCATCTCTTTTGTTGCAACCAGTAGCACTGCTGTTGTGCACATGTGGGTCCCTTGTCACTTGTCGTGCTCTAGCAGCTCCCATGTCACACTCAGCAGTGCTAGTGTTACACCGGTGCCATGCCCCAGGAACGCAATTATCACGCTGGTGTCACGCCTAGCATCTCCCATGCAATGCCCAGCAGCACTGCTATCGTGCCCGTGCTAGTCCCTTGTTACTTGTCGGGCTCTAGCATCTCCCTTGTCGCACACAACAGTGCTGGTTTCACGCCTGTGCTTGTCCCTTATCGCTCTTACCGACACCTGTATCACTTGTCGTGCTCCAGCAACTCCCTTCTCTCGCCTAGTGGTGCTCCCATGAATGCCCTTGTAGTGCCGGTGTTGCACTGAGCAGCTGCATTATCACGTCTAGTAGTGTTGGGGCACACCCATGCCGGTCCTTTCTCACTCCCAGCAGCACCTGTGTCATTACTTGTGCTCCAGCAGCTCCTTTGTTGTGCACAGTAGTGATAGTGTCATGCCGATGTAGCGCCTGGCTTCTCCTTTGTCATGCCCAACAACACTGGTGTTGCGCCCGTGCCAGACCCTTGTCGCTTGTCATGCTCTAGCAGCTCCCTTGTCTCACCAAATAGTGCTGGTATTGTGCCGATGTCATGCCCCGGGAACGCCCTTGTCATGTCGGTGTTACGCCTAGCAGCTCCCTTATCACGCCCATCAGCACTAGTGTTAAGCCCGTCCCAATCCCTTGTTACTCCCAACGGCGCTCGCATCACTTGTCGTGCTCCAGTAGCTCCCTTGTCATGTCCAGCAGTGCTCTAAGGAATGCCCTTGTCATGCTAGTGTTGTGCCCAGCAGCGCTGGTGTCACACTCGTGCCAGTCCCTTATCATTCTAAGCAGTGCCCGCGTCGCTTGTCGTGTTCCAGTAGCTCCCTTGTAGTGCCGAGCAGTGCTGGTGTCACATCAGCGTCATGCCTAGAGTCTTCCTCGTCGTGCCCAACAGCACTAATGTTGCACTCATGCAGGTCCCTTGTAGCTTGTCATGCTCTAGTAGCTCCGTTGCCACGCTAACCAGTGCTGATGTCGTGCTTGTGTCGCGCCCTTGTTGCACTGCTGTCATGCACAGTAGCTCCCTTTTCATGCCCGTGCAGGTCCCTTGTCACTCCAAGCGGTGCCTGCTCGCTTGTTATGCTCTAATAGCTCCCTTGTCATGCCCAGCAATGCTCCTAGGAATGCCCTTGTGACACTAGGGTTACGTCCAGAAGCTCCCATGCCGCACCTAACAGAAGTGGTGTCGTGCCTGTGCTGGTCTCTTATCGCTCCCAACAGCACCCATGTCGCCCTTTTCGTGCTCCATTAGCTCCCTCATCATGCCGAGTAGTGCTGGTGTTGTACCACAGCAACGTCATTGTCGTGCCCAGCAATGCCTGGGTCGCTCCCTAGGAACATCCTTGTCGTGCCTAGTGTGTCCCTGTGGTGCCTGTTTCAACCGCAGTAGTGCCTGGGTCGATCTAGCACCACTCATGTTGCAGCCTTTTGGCACCCAGCAGCTTCCTTGTCACACCCAGTGGCATCCTTGTCGCATCCTGTGACACCTATGTCGCACCAAGGAGTGCCCTTGTCGCATAGGGTGCGCTCCTGCAGTACCCTTGTTGCACCCAGCAATGCCCTTGTTGCCCCTGTGTCAAGCATGGTAGTGCCCAGGTCACTCCCCAGCAACACCCATGTTGCGCCTAGTAGCTCCCCAGCGTCGCCCACCGATGCCCTTGTTGAGCACTACGTGCCCCAGGTGATCCCTTATAGCTAAGTAGCTACCTTGTCATGCCCGTGCCACTCCGTTGTCACACCCTAATAGTGCTGGTGTCGCACCTGTGTTGCACCCACACCGGTCACTTGTCACAATCGGTGGTGCCCGTGTCACTTGTGGCGTCCAACGTGCCCCAACAACTCCCTTGTTGTGCTCCATCAGTGCCCTTGTTGTGCCTAGTAGCACTGGTGTCACGGCCATGCGGGTTACTTGTCATGGCCTAGCAACGCCCTTGTCCTGCACTAGTAACATCCTTATCACGCCATGTCAATGCCCTTGTCCCGCCCAGTAGCACTGGTGTCGTGTCCATGCCTCTTTCATGTCACAGCCCAACAACGACCTTATCGTACCCATTAGTGCCCTCGTCACGCCCATGTTGCTCCCTTGTCATGGCCCAGCAACGCCTGGGTCGCTGCCCAGCACAACTAGTATCACGCCCAGCAGTGCCTAGGCCACTCTCTGGCACAACTAGTGTCACACCCAGCACCTCCCATATCATGCCTAGCGCATCCTAGCAGTGCCTAGGTCGCTACGTAGCACGACAAGTGTCGGGCCTAGCAACTCCCCATCGTGTCCCAACAGTGCTCGTGTTGCTCCCAGCAGTGCCCGTGTCGTGCCCAGCAGCAGCTGGGTCGCTAGCCAACACTGCCCTTGTCACTCCCTACAAGCCCCAACAACACCCAGCAACTCCTTTGTCGCACCCGGCAACGTCCAAGTCATGCCAGGGTCTTTCCCCAACACCACCGATGTCATGCCATTGTTGTGCCCAATGCATCCCCGCTATGCCCTTGTCGCACCCAAGTTGACACAAAGGCTTTGCAAAGCCATGCCGTGTTGGTCATCTTGGTATGCCGTTCCCAATGACATGGCATGTCTTCAGTGATGCTTGCTCATCCCTGAATTTTGCCCCCCATCGGCATGGCTCAAATTTATGGGGTATTGTGTGGCCTCATCATGACAGTCCTGCCAATGCACGTGGTCTTGGGGTAGACATCTTCTGCCAATACCTTGCCCATTTGTTTATAGATATCAATCTAATAATATTGCCCTCAACTCTCCATGCATGCTTTGAATAGGAAAATAGCAATTTTCTTGGTGTATACGGATTTTTGCGTATTTTTGGTCCTTAATAATTGCACTTATGGTACCTGTTGCTCGGGGCATGCCCTTGAGCGTTTTGTTTTACCTCTAAGTAAAATACTTAGAGTTAAAACATTCTTCTTGTAATTCTTTTTCTCCCATTAATCCAAACTTCTTACTTACCAAAAAAAAAAATTACACTTACGACCCCTTCCCGAACTCAAATCAGTATTCCAATACATCTGAATTTTCTCCACAATTTATTCTATTTTAAAAAAAACATCTGGTCTTTTAGACAAGTCTTGACGGAGTTATTAATTTTTAAAGTTGCATGACGTTTGAGAAATTATTAAAATATCTTCCTGTTGTCGAAAAGACCTGAGACTTGGTTTTAATCTACTCATAATTTTTATCTTTCTAAAAAAAATCACTTGACAACGTTGCCGACAACTACAAAAAATCCAATTGTAAAAGTTGGGGGGGGGGGTCTAATGCTACTCCTACTAAGGATAAAAGTGCCTAGAAGCCTCTATATGGTGGAGCTGCTTCGCTATTGGAGAGTGTTGATGCTGCCACCCAAGCATGTCACTGTGGCACACCTTGCATGGTGCTGCATGTTCCGTGTTGCTCATACATGTTTTGCAATGTCGTGATTTCACGGCTCAAGTTTCCATGTGCTCGCTGTATACCGCTCATATGCTTGTTTTGTCCCATCTATCGTTGCTTCGTTGAAGGTGCATGTCGACATGCCATTTATAGTACTACACGTCTCTTGTTGTTCCTTGGTGTTTTTCCACACCATGATTTTGTGGCCCAGGTTCGCATCTGGTGCATATCGGTTGTGTGCTCAAGTTGTCTCGACTATCGGTGTCTTGTTGCATGTGCACATTCACATGCCTTGCATGGTGCTGCGCGTGCTGTGTTTTTCATACATGGTTCACCACATAATGATTTCATGTCTCGAGCTTCCATGTGTTCGATGCATGTTGGTCTTGGGTTGTATCATCTATCGGTGTTTTGCTGCAGGTGCAAGTTGGCATGCCATGTATGGCGCTGCAACTGCCGTGTTGTTCATACGTGTTTCACCATGCCATGATTTTGCAGCATGGGTTTATATGCATTCGGTGTGTGTTGGAAGTACGCTTGGGTTGTCCCATTTGTTGGTGTTTCGATGCATGTTCAAGTCGGCATGACATGCATGGTGCTGCGTGTGCTGTGTTGTTCATATTTGCTTCGCCATGCAATGATTTTGCAGCATGGGGTTCTATGCATTGATCTTATGCTCAGATTGTCTCGTCTTGGGTTGTCACATCAAACAGTGCTCATAAGGGAACCTGACAAGCTAAATTTATTGGCATTATGGTTCGCTTACAGATTGACTACTAGGACTCGAATGAGAATACGTGATGGTGTGTGAGAAGTGGTGGGCTTGTGTGGGTCGTTGGGCTCTTCGTCTACGCAATGAACCAGATGAACACGTGCCTCTTCAGCAAAAGGCCAAGAGCTTTGTGCTTTGGTTTACGTGTGGTTTCCTATATTGCATACCAATTTGAAGGAATTTATCTTGTTGGGAAGTTGCCTTCTGCTTGGTTTCCCCTGAGGGTGTCGAGTAGACGATTCGTAAGGCTCATTGTCCTCCCTTATTGTGTTTTCTACACAGTTGAGGTTGGTGATGGGCTTTACCGTGTTCTCTTGGATGCAGAAGATTGAGATACAGGTTATGTGTGAAAAGTCTCATCAGCACGATCGCCATATACACAAACAAAAGTCGAACACTCGTAGACCTCTTGACTGGTGTTCAAATTGGTCGGTAAGGCTCATGATTGTTGGCATCGAAGAAGGAATTCTAACTGGTTGATCCTACTAGCAGTCATATGCCTGCCTCAATTATTATGCCATGCATGCATAATGATGAATTAATTTAGACGGTGAAAATGCGAATGGCTCATTAAATCAGTTATGGTTTGTTTTATGGTACATGCTACTTGGATGACCATAGTAATTCTAGAGTTAATATGTGCAACAAACCCCAACTACTGGGAGGGATGCATTTATTAGATAAAAGGTTGATGCAGGTTTAACCCGTTGCTCTGATCATTCAAGATAACTCGACAGATTGCATAGCTTTGACACTGGCAACGCGTCATTCAAATTTCTGCCCTATCAACTTTCGATGGTAGGATAGTGGCCTACAATGGTGCTGAGAGGTGACAGAGGATTAGGGTTCAATTCTGGAGAGGGAGCCTGAGAAACAGCTATCACATCCATGGCAACAGGTGCATAAATTACCTAATCTTGACATGGCGAGGTAGTGATAATAAATAACAATACCGAGCTCATGGAGTTGGGTAATTGGAATGAGTACAATCTAAATCCCTTAACGATGATCTATTGCAGGGAAGGTCAGGTGCCGGCAGCAACGGTAATTCCAGCTTCATTAGCGCATGTTTAAGTTGTTGCAATTAAAAAGCTCGTAGATGGACCTTGAGATGGGGCAACCGTTTTGCCTCCGGAAGCACCAATTGTCTCGTCCCTTCTGCTGGCGATGCGCTCCTAGCCTTAAGTTGCCCAGTCATGCCTCTGGTGCTGTTACTTTGAAGAAATTAGAGTGATAAAAAATGGCCTAAGCTCTTGATACATTAGCATGGGATAACATCGTAGTATTCCGGTCCTATTGTGTTGGCCTTTGGGATCGGATTAATGATTAACAGGGACAGTTGGGGGTATTCGTATTTCATACTCAGACGGGAAATTCTTAGATTTATGAAAGATGAACAATTGTGAAACCATTTTCCAAGGACGTTTTCATTAATCAAGAACAAAAGTTGGGGGCTCAAAGGAGATCAGATACCATACTAGTCTTAACCATAAAAGATGCCGACCAGGGATCGGCGGATGTTACTTTTAGGACGCTGCCAGCACCTTATGAGAAATCAAAGTTTTTGGGTTTCAGGGTGAGTATGGTTGCAAGGCTGAAACTTAAAGGAATTGATGGAAGGGCACCACCAGGAGTGGAGCCTGTGGCTTAATTTGAGTCAACATGGGAAAACTTTTTTTTTTTTTTTTTGGTAAGTAAGAATTTTGGATTGATGGGAGAAAGAATTACAAATTCGATGTTTTAACTCCAAGTAATTTGACTTGGGAGCAAAAACATAACCCACTAGGGCATACCCCGAGCGATAAGTACAAACGGAGGTACATAACAGACCTCTAGGAGGCCAACGTTCTACAGAACCTATAGTAAATGAAAATTATTACATCACAAAACAGCGGGTCCAGCCCACTAAACCAAAAAAAGGATCCAGGATAACAAGCATCCACACCCAGGTCATCCGATTCAGCATCGATTGATACATCGGCCAAGAGAAATTTCAGCCGGCTCTGTACTGCTCCAGCAACAGAAAACCAGCCTCCATTCAGGAATCGACATCAGCTGCCTTCCAGCACACCACCCGGATGCTGCATCATTCCATCATCCGATCCAGAGACTGGCCTCATATCGCCAGCTCCAGCCAATCCTCCTCCAAGCAACAAGGCACAACAATGAAGCAAATTGAAAGCATATCCTAAGGTTCCAATACAGCAACACAACAGGTTCTGCATTCTGCAGAATTGCACCATAGAATTACACTGCAGCCCAGCTCCAACGCTTAGCAGAATCAGCAATAAATCCAAATTGACAGCAGGCAGTGCTACACAATCCAGTCAAAAAGAATCAGTCATCAAGGAAACTGCATCCTTTGCAGTTAGCCCACAGCTCGCATCAAAATGGTGACAGTGGTCTAGGGAGGCTGTACAGCACATCCTACATCAGCAACTATTCTTCACTGCAAAATCAGAAACACCAAAATTTCAAAACGTGGCCAAAGGTACTTCTCGTAAATACCATCCAGCAGCATCACACCATCACACAAACTAGGCCATCGAGATTGCCAGAAGCAATGGATCACATGAGCCCAGTCTGCATCAGGAGCAACTTCAAGCCAAGGACAAACCACATCACTCCTCCAAATACACTAGCAGCATCTTCATCATCCAACATCAGGACCGAAATTGAATGCAAATCAGCACTCCAGCATGGCCAAAGAGCCAGCAATTGCATACGCATGGACTAACATATGCCACAACCCAAGCCANTAATAATAATAATAATAATAATAACGTAGAGGTAGAAGGAAGAAAGCATGGGGAAATGCTACTGCACATGCCTCTCACGTGACTTCCTCTCTTCTCTTTTAAATTAGGGAAAGGAAGCAAGCAACGGCCGTGAGATAGAACGAAGAGCAGCGGATGTGAGGATTTCATGAGAGGAAGAATAAGGGAAAAATTCACCCGTTTCAATTCGCTCTCGGTAAAAATAACGGTAGATCGAGCTTAGGCAAGTGTACTCCGAACATTAACTTTCGTTTTTACAGCTTTTCAGTATCTCCAAATTTGTATTTTTACTCTAAAATCATGTTTATTCATGTTTCATATAAATAAAGCATGTTTTTCCAGATTAATCGGATAGATTTCATGTTTTCCTGTTTTCATTGTAAGATATAGCTTTGATTTGATGGATACATATGTATTTGGTGTGTGTATGAATTTCGGCAGAGCTGCTGCCATGGTGTTCTGGTTTGAGTGTGTGGGTTTTGTGTGTGTGAGGGGAATGTATA
>JAODPA010059059.1:0-11252 GCA_025585075.1 Nepenthes mirabilis
TCTCCGATAATAATTATATTTTTCATGTTAAGTAAAATAAGAATACTTCTAAATGATGTTGTCTGTGTAAAAAGAATTAAATCATGAGTACTAAATGTAAAATTCTGTTTGACAATGCTGAAACCAAACTTAGTAAATTAATCTTGGGTGGCTTGTTTAAAATCATATTGCCCTTGACAAAGGTTAACTTGTTTAGAGTATAGTCATCCCCAGGCAAGGTTTATATGTAGACTTTCTTGGATCAGGTCACCATGAAAAAAAATATTATTGATATTTATTTGAAAAAGTTCCTATTAACGAAAGGTGATGACAATAATAAAAAAATGAATAGATGTGAGACGAGCTTTATGATGTTTTGCCAAGCTATTATATTTAGTTTTTATATTATATATTCACTTATTTTTAGTCACTAATTTTCTTATAGGAAGGTCAACTAAATCTCATATGCAATTCTTTCTAGGGGTGAAAATTTTATCAATTAGTGCTTGTTGTTGGGAAGGATGGGATTTTCCTTCTTAATAAATAATTGATTTATATAATATAATAAGTGTTATAAAATAATGAAAGTCATGTAAGTAAGAAGGAAACTTACATCCCAAAGTGGAATGATGAGTAGAAAAATCAATATAGGAAATGAGTCAGTGGACCCACGGATAGATCAACTATGTCCTAGACAAGCATAGGACGATCATTTGTAGAAGTTGGACTAGAAATATCAAAGATTGAGGTAGTAGGAATAAGATTAAGAAATAGATTTAGTAATAGAATAGTAAAAATTTTAGAATATGCCATGGGTGTGGGAGAGAGAGAGAATAAACGAGTAAACATATTATATTCCTAGAAGATAACATGACGAGATATATAAAGCCAATTAGAGATAGGATCGTAATATTGATATTTTTTAAATTCAGTGTCCTATCCAAGAAAGTAATATAAAGAGATTAAGGTTCTAGCTGATTTTATTCATAAGATTGAAGGAGAGCAAAACAAGTATATCCAAAGACTTGAAGAAAATTATAATGAGATGATATACCAAAGAGTTGTTCATATATGATTTGATTCTAAATGGTCGAGGATGGAGGGTAGTTGACAGTATAAGTTGTAGTGAAGACAACTTGTTCCCTAAATTTTCTGATAAAGAAGCTAAGATAAGAACCAAACGGATGCTGTCAAGAATACGACCAAATTTTTATTCAGCTTGACCATTTTGTTAGGATGTGCTTTAGGAAAGATCTTTGGTATACGGTGCCATGTGTTTTGATTGTATCCAAGAATGATGATTCACAATATTCCTTAATATTGTTGGATCTAATAATTTTAATTTATTTTAAAAATTGAGTATATACTATACCAGAGAATTGTTGATATACTTTTGACAAATTTGATTGATGATGTAAAAAATATATCCATATAAAATGAGAAAAGTCATTAACAAAGGCAATAAAATATTTTAATCTCACTTAATTTGTATAGGTGTAAGAACTCAAAAGCTAGAATGAACAAAATTAAAAGGAGTATGAGAGAGATTTACTAGAATTAAAAAGTAGAGGTTTGTATTTACTAAGCTAATAAGTCATACAATTAAAAGATTTATTACTAAGAGTTCTTAAGTGATCTAAGATGCTGTTAGAGACATTTGTCTAATTAGTATATTCTGTGACCATTTGTATTTTTTTGTTAGTGTCGGGTTATACTTACTCTCGGATCAACATATGTACCGTGCCTGCTTCCCGCCCTCCAGTCGCTCGAGCCCGTACGAAGCCTTCGCGCCCGCTTGGCACTCGACATCCGCTCGAGCCGAAAAATCAGAATGTATCCCGCTCGCCTGGCACTCAATACCCGCCCGAGCCTACAAAACAGTATGGTCCCCGCTTGCTGCTCGCCTTCTGGCCGACAGAGCGCACTCAGGGTTTTTCACGAAACCCTCCGTGCGCCCGCCGCGCGCTCGAGCGCCGGTGCAACGGGCAAAATTTTTGAACGATTTTTTACATCATCTATAAATTCATACATTATATTTTTGAAACTCTAAGACGTCCAGAGCCTCTTTTGAGAGTGTTGGAGCCATTCTACTTGAGAGAAGAGCCTTCTTCTTCCTTTTCATCTTACTCTATTTAAGATAACCGAACCTACTACGCTCTACAACGTTATGCCTCATGTTCTAACGGTTTTTCTCTTCGTTTCTCTTTACTGTTTAAACTCTTTCATCTTTTTACCTTCGCTGGAGACGTCGGTACATTGAAGAAGGAGATATGATCTTGGTTGGCAATTCAAGTGGCATGAGAGGAAGGATTGACGTGAAAACCGAAAGGTGTCCGGTTCCGTTGCCGCGGGCAAATCCAAAGAGTTCCTTGGTAGGGATCACGTGACGGGAGTAAGACAACTAGGTTAGCACGTCGTTACCACCCGATCTGTAAGTTAATTTTCATAGTGTATTGCTTCCCTGGCAGTTGAAGCCCGGAGTATTTTTCTCGATTACCGTGGGTATCGAGTTTTTACTTCGTCACCAAAAATCGTGTCTTTATCATTATTGCTCATTGTTATATATATTGTACATACTTGTTATCTCGTAAGCATCTAGTATTAAAATACTTTACGTGTATTGGATATTTATTTATTTTCTGCTTTCACTATATTTCTCGGGGTTAAAATTTGATTGTTCACGTTAGCACAAACGTGCTTTTTCAATTGGTATTAGAGACTTACCCCAATCCACGACCCCGATCTAGATGCATTCGAGTCAATCACTGTCTGTTCCTCTCTATTTTGATGAGAGCAATTATGCGTACTGAAAAGTACGTATGAGGGCATTTTTAAAATCAATGGATGAGCGTGTTTGGGCAAGTACCCAAGTTGGGTGGACTCCACCAACTAGTTCCACTAGGAACGAACCAAAAGCGTTATCTTTATGGACTAAAGAGGAACTTGATGCATGTAACTGGAATAGTAAGGGGTTACATGCTATTTTTATGACTGTTTCTCCCGAAAAATTTAAACGCATCTCTATGTGTGAAAAATCAAAAGATGCCCGGGACATTCTTGAAATTACCCACGAAGGCACGAAACTAGTCAAAAATTCAAAATTACAAATGTTCACCACTAAGTTTGAAGAAATACGAATGAAAGATGATCAGACGTTTGATAAATTCTATACTAAATTGAACGACATTGTGAATTCTACATTCAATTTAGGAGAACGTATTCCTGAAAATAGAATTGTCTGAAAAGTTCTTTGATCTTTGCCTGAACGTTTTAGACCTAAAGTTATTGCCATTGAAGAAAGCAAAGATCTAGACAAATTAAAAATAGAAGAACTTGTACAGTCCCTACAAATGTATGAGCACACTCTCCCCCAATCTAAAAGAAACAAATCAATTACCCTGAAAACAGTAAAGGAAGAGAAAGATCGTCACTCAAACGATGAATCATGTAGTGATGAGGATTTTGCTCTGTTCGTTAAAAATTTTAGGAAATTTTTAAAAAATAAGAATAGCAAATGACCTTTCAAAGGAACTAAACTGCCTCACACTCCATTCAAAAGGGATAAAAAGGAAACTAAATATGTTAAAACTAAGAAATTTCAAGGAATCCAATGCCATAAATATTTAGATTTTGGTCATATCCGGACTGAGTGCCCCAATTTCAAGCGTCAAAAAGGAAAAGCATTAAATGTGTCTCTAACGGATGATGAAGATGATACAAATCACAATGAACAATCATCCGAAAATGATGAAGTAAATTACATGGCATTCAAGACCTCTATAATTAGCGGTGACGAAGCCATCAGTGCAACTCCCGAACAGTCAGACTCTTCTCATGAAGAATCTGATAGTGATTTTGATGGGTTTCAAGAAGCATATAATAAACTTTTCAGGGAATGATTGAAAGTAAAGAAGATGAATAAAAGTCCAAAATACTAAACTCATCAACCTGGAAAGAGAAAAGGATGAAGTTGAAACAAAATTGAAGGGTGCCACAATTATTCGTCATGATTTGGAAGTAAAAAAAAAAAACAGCTCATTAATCACTAAAATTAAGACTCTAGAAGTGGAGTTTGAGAACACTAAGGACGATCTGAAAAAATTTTTAAGTGGAACCCAAAAATTTGATCATATGTTGGGAATTAGAAAAGTGGTTGAAAATAAAAAAGGTTTGAAAAATGTTGAGAAAATCTCCCAACATGGTCCACAACCTAAAACTGTATTTATTCCCACTACAAAACCTCCACTCAAAAATATTACCACTCCCAAAGTCATTAAGACCGTGCCTCAACGTGTGGAGAAAAGATTTGGCCCAACTCGTTTGCCTATCTCATATAATCAAAAGGTCATGAACAAATCATCAAACACTTTCAAGACCTCCAAAAATTTCAATCAAAGGTCTATGAATAATTTTTTTAGACCTAAATTTGTGCCTACCTGCCATGCGTGTGGAAAAGTAGGTCATATTCGTCCTCAGTGCCACACTATGAATCTTTTGTACAACCAAAGATAATTGTTAAAAATGATTAAACTCGTTGATCACATTCAGCACTTGGATGAACAAGTAAAAAGGTTCAATCAGAAAGTGATTTCGGGGAGACAAATTTAGCTTAGGAAAAGTGAGTTACATTACCCATTGGCCATTCGTGATAAAAAGGGGAGATTTAATTTACTTTGATAGGGGGAGATTCGGGGATTGACTTTAGGGGGAGCTTCGGGGAGACGGAGTTGGATTTTTCATGTTAGGGGGAATCTTGTTATTTTCGTTAGGGGGAGCTTTGTTATTTTCGGCATATGTTATTACTGTGTACAATTCAGTATTACTTGTATCTCATGCGTACTTACAGTGCATACAGTAGTTCTCCCTTATTATATTCTGTCTTGTTGGTACTAACCTACTTGTCCAGGCCATTCAGTTACATAGTCAACGTAGCTATCTTCACATTGCTGCAGCAATTCTAGTATAACTGTTTACATTTTTTTTGTATCTTTTATATACCACTAGGCATAGGTTTTTATGTACATGGGTTCTATCTCGGTGGTGTCTGAACCTATGATTCACTTATATTTATTTATTTTTTGAGTTTTGTCACGGAATTGTTAAAGGGGCAGATTGTTAGAGACTTTTGTTTAATTGCATATTCCGTGACCATATGTATTTTTTGTTAGTGTCGGATTATGCTTATTCTCTGATCAACATATGTACCGTGCCTGTTTCCCGCCCTCCAGTCGTCGAGCCCGTACGAAGCCTCCGCGCCCACCTGGCGCTCGACATCCGCTCGAGCCGAAAAACCAGAATGTATCCCGCTCGCCCGGTGCTCAATACCCGCTCGAGCCTACAAAACATTATGGTCCCCGCTCGCTACTCGCCTTCTAGCCGATCGAGCGCACTCAGGGTTTCTCACGAAACCCTCCGTGCGCCCGCCGCGCGTTCGAGCGCCGGTGCAACGGGTAAAATTTTTGAACGATTTTTTACATCATCTATAAATGCATACCTTATATTTTTGAAATCCTAAGACGTCCAGAGCCTCTTTTGAGAGTGTTGGAGCTATTATACTTGAGAGAAGAGCCTTCTTCTTCCTTTTCATCTTACTCTATTTGAGATAACCGAACCTACTACGCTCTATAACGTTGTGCCTCATGTTCTAACGGTTTTTCTCTTCGTTTCTCTTTATTGTTTAAACTCTTTCATCTTTCTACCTTCGCTGGAGACGTCGGTACATTGAAGAAGGAGATCCGATCTTGGTTGGCAATTCAAGCGGCACGAGAGGAAGGATTGACGTGAAGACCGAAAGGTGTCCGGTTCAGTTACCGCGGGCAAATCCAAGGAGTTCCTTGGTAGAGATCATGTGACGGGAGTAAGTCGACTAGGTTAGCGTGTCGTTACCACCCGGTCTGTAAGTTGATTTTCATAGTGCATTGCTTCCTTGGCAGTTGAAACCCGGAGTATTTTTCTCGATTACCGTGGGTATCGAGTTTTCACTTCGTCACCAAAAATTGTGTCTTTATCATTATTGCTCATTGTTATATATATTGTGCATACTTATTATCTCGTAAGCATCTAGTATTAAAATCCTTTATGTGTATTGGATAGTTATTTACTTTCTTTTTCCGCTATATTTCTCGGGGTTGAAACTTAATTGTTCACGTTAGCACAAACGTGCTTTTCAGATGCCAATAATTGAGTTTTAGAATTTAGCGTATGACTAAGGGTAGAATATCACAAAAGAATACATCAGACTGATATGAAGTAAAAGGCAACAACGCTAGAAAGATTAAATGGAATAAGAAGTGCATTAACTTCAATAAACATCCAATTTTACTACTTATCATAACTAATTATCATATTAGTGAGTCTTGTATATAATAACCATGAAAAAAATATGACATTTTAAAATATTACACAATTATCATATAGATAGTAGCTATTGGGGTTCGACACTCGGATTCACATACAATCTAGTTACAGCGGAAAAACTCGAACTCCCTTGTCGGCCGTCGACTGTCAAGAATGTGAGTACAAGGAATATAAGAATGCACAATAATTTTTAATGTGAAAAGCCCTTCTCAATTAATGAAAAAAATTACGATATAAATTTTAAAAAATTTTATTATGTAAAATTAGTTACAAATAACCGCCGAAATAAAATACCAGCAACCAACTCAAGATATAATAAGAAAAATTATCTCTAGAGTAAGAAAACTTTCTTTCCCTGCTTTTTTTCTCTATTTTTCTTCTCTCATTCATTTCACTGGTAGTACTTTCCGCTCACTATAATTTTATAAGTGTGGCGGCAGACGGAGAACGACGACAACTCCCTTCTGCACTTTGCTCCATTTCACCGTTTGTTCAACATTCCACCGCCATGTTGCCCCGCAGCTACAGTAGCTGCTACCGCTTTTACCGCTGCCACTTTCTTTTCTAAAATGCTTGTTGTGCTTTATAATGACGCCAGCTCAAAATCTCATTTGCTCACAAGACCTAAGTTTATAGATAATTTGTCACACAAACTTTCCTATTTTTTACGCCTTCATCAGTTTTCACGCTTTTCCAAACAGCGCATACTCTGCATAAATGACGCAAGCCCTACAAAGTCAGATTACCAACTCTGAATTGGCGTTGCTTGGTCGCCCTTTTGCATTGGTTTCATCTCAACTTGGCCAGCCAGCCTCCGTGGACGGTTTCTTCTCTTAGTCGGCTAGCCTCTCTAGCCCGCTTCATGTTGCCCTACCGTTCGACCGACCGTCATCTTGCAACCCTGTTGGCTTCGCCCTCGGTCCTGCCAGCTCCGTCCTTGACCTTACAAGTTTCAACATTTGCCCATTCTGGTAAATTGGTCTCTCTGACATTTGCCCACTACGATTAATCGGTCGCTCCGATATTTACCCACTTCGGCAAATCGGTCTCTTTGGTCTTTGTTACAACTAATTTGCAGTATTTCAAATTTTGTACAAGCCCTATACGATCTTTCAATAACATTTTCATTTGTTGAGCTACCCACTAGAGTGTAAGCAAACCTAACAAACCTCCCCCCATGACCTTATAGGAAACCTTCGCCTTTACCCGGCGGTTGTCATTGCCCTCCTTTCGAAAGCTTCCCCTGAATTGGGATCTCAGCGTCGGTCTTTACAATCCTGAATGATATCTTTTTCCGTTCCACTGAACCTGAAGTAGTCCCACTTTCCTTCGATTTCTTTTTCGCGGTCGAATCATTCTCCCTTACAGTCCACCTCAACCTCCAAAATGCTTTTACCATTTCCTTCCACTCCACATTAAATGGCGAGCTCATCGACGTCGATGCTATCAAATCGAAGGTTTACAACCTCTCTCTAATGCCACTTATTGGAGTTCGACACCCGAATTAACATACAACTCGATCGCAGCGGAAAAACTTGAACCCCCATCGGTCGTTAGCCAGCAAGAATGTGAGCACAATGAACACAAAAATGCCCAACGATTTCTAACATGAAAAATCGTTCTCAATCAAGTGAAAAAATTATAAAACAAACTCTTAAAAATTTCTCTATATAAAATCGATTACAAATAACGCCTAAGATAGAATCCCAATGACTTAATCGAGCTAGAATAAGAAAAATAATCTCCAGAGTAAGAAAACTTGCATTCATTCTTTTTCTCTCTATTTTTTTTCGTCTTTCTCTCACTAATAGTACTCTCTACTCACTATAATTTTATAATTGTGACAGTATATGACGAATGACGAAAGCTCCTTTCTGCACTTTGTTCCCTTCCACCCTTCATTCCATGTTCCTCTTCTGAAGCGACTGGTACGCTTTATAATGACGCCGACTTCAAATCTCATCTAATCACCTAGTCTGATCTTATAGATAATTTGTCACACAAACTTTATCATTTTCTACACCTTTACGAGTTTTCGCGCTTCACCAGATAGCACATACTCTATATAAATGGTGCATGTTCTACAAAGTTAAATTACCAACTCTGAAAGTCAACTGCCTACTCTGAAAAGCCTGCCACCTACTCCTTAGTGCTTGGCACCCACTCAACAAAGTCATCTACCGTCTCTGCTAGGTCGACTCCTTTGAATTGGCATTCCTTGGTTGCCCTTTTGTATTGGCATCATCTCAACTTGACCAATCGGCCTCCATGGCTGGCTTCTTATCACAGCCGACCGGCCTTTCTGGCCGACTTCTTATTGCTTAGTCGTCCGACTAGTCGTCCTCTTGCAGCCCTATTAGTTTCACTCTTGGTCCTACTGACTCTACCATTGGCCCTGCTGGATCTGCCCTTGGCCCTACTCGGCTTCGCCCTTGACTTTGTTGGCTCAAACGTTTGTCCACTCCAGTAAATCGATATCTCCAATATTTGCCAACTTTAGCAAATTGGTTTCTTCGATTTTTGTTGAACTAGTTTGCAGTACTCCAAATTTTGCACAAGTTCTATACAACTTCTGATGACACCTCCATTTGTTGAGCTACCCACAAGGGGGTAACCCAACCCAACTGTAGTAAATAGACTGATTAGTATATAAAATAAGCATTTGAAATTAAAATTGAATGTGTAAAAATGGAACTAATATAACTGGCATGTGTAAAAATGACAAATATTCATAATTTCTGTGCTTAAGAAAAGTGTGCATGGAGTGAACACAATGATTATAATTTGAACTATTGAGGATAATTTAAATGGATTAATATATATTATTTTGTATGAGAGCCATGAGACTGAGATTTCAAAAAAGGATATTAGGCTAAAATATGTAGCAGCAAAGTAGGCCGGAAAACAAGGTTGTGAGCAGTACACAACTGGGCCGAGCAAAGAAGGCCCTGTTTCATAATTTTCTGGGCCGAACTGGGCCTTGTATTGCAGACGAAAACGCAGTAGATGGAGTCAAAAACATCGCAAAACGCAGCGTTTTAGAAACTGATCTTTGACTTAAAAGAACGCAACGTTAGGATGTGTCGTCCTCACCAAAGGAGTGAGCAGCGTTGCCGACGAAACTTGCTAGCTCGAGAAAATGATGGAGCCGGTAATCGTTGGATCGAACACCGGTGTTGGGTGCGACGGATGGATCTGAAGTAGATGGGCACAGAACTGGTCAAGCCGGAAAAATGACAAGGCCGGTGACCTTTGGAAGACTAGTAAATACAAATCTGAGGCTGGAGACGGATGCGGCACACAAATCTGGCCGGTGACTACAAATCGGGGCCGGAAATGGAAGCGGCCGATGAGTCTGAGTAGGCGAACACTGTTCGTGAGTCTAAAGAACACAAATGCCTTTATTTTTTTATAATGCGACTAATGTGTCACAGCATCTCCTTTTCTTTTTATGTAATGTCACTAAACTTATTCGGGTCGAACCCGTTACAAAATGGGTTGTGCATGACCCAATCAATATTGGCATTATGTCATTTTGTTGCTGGCATTCAAATGGAAAGGTAAAGGACCTTGACACTGTGTTTTAAGAATTATTTTTGTTGCGTCCATGATTGTCGTTCGGATTAGGGAGTCTTTAGATTTCTAGCCGTTTTGAAGCGTACGTAGAAGGGTCCGGTCTCTACCCCTATTAACCTGAGACCTGCACAACACAATCAACAAATAGAAGGTCAAAGGTCCGACAGGATTTTTCCTACCAAAGCCACTCCGACGCTCAAATCAGCAAATTTTTATAATGAACGGAAATGGGGTGCACGCTAAGGGGTGCGCAGAAATATGCTGAAAATGCATAGATGGAGCGTATTTGTGTATGCGATGGGGAGTAATGAGCGGGTGGTGGGAGGCCTGACTGTCCAGGTGTATTGCAGCGGGTAGCTCACTTCCTGTTACCCGAGTGGGCTCAGGGGTTTTGATCCAGAGGTTGACTGGTAAGCTTAAGGCTTGTGACGCAGAGTCGATTGTCTTAAATCCGATCCCCTTTCTTTGTTGACGAAAAAGATTTTATAGGTCCTTTGACGGGGGATTTTGGGCGCGAGAACTCCTGCCGTTAGGGTTCGTTGGCCACCGATCGCTGTTGGAGATTGCCGGCGTGTTAGCTATTGTTTTGCGATAGCAGGCAGACTTTTGGACATTATCAGCCACGCTTGATCTCCCCCTTGAATTGGGAATGGCAGGCCACCTGTGGTGGCCGCCTGAATCGTAGCTGACAGCGTTGACCATTTCTCCATTGGCTGGCTTCTCTTACTCTTTTGTTGCTTTTCGACAGTCGCATTAATGAGTTGCAAAAGGTGCTCGTAGGCTGCTACTAGTGGGCCGCCACTAGGCATCCCGTGTAGTTGGGTTGGGCTCCGAATTTTCTTAGGCTTTTGCATTTGACCCAATAATTTTTACTTTTAATATTCACTTGGTTTGAAAGTTTTATAATATAACATTTTTTTACTATCAATTTGCTTGTTCTAAGAAATAAATCGTCAGCCTTATATGGGGATTTAAAAAAAAAAAATTCTATTTCGGCTAGACAAAGATAATTTTTTTAATTAATAGTAAAAATTAACAAAAATATTGTTTTTATAGTTGGGCCGAAATTAGCATCAGGGAGAACAGATTCATGAGACAGGGCTTGTCCACAGTGCACAAGTACTTATTGGACCGGACCTTTCCTGCAAACATCAATACAGACCAGCCCAGCCCAGAAAAGTGGCCCGACAAATATTAACTCGGAACTAGCCCACCATAAATCAGATGGGCCATTGGAATCAATGTGCCATGGGCCCTTTTATATAAAACATTAGACACAATAAAAAAAATTAAGATGAGAAGTAATAAAGTTTAAGTTTGTATTAATTAGATAAAATATT
>JAODPA010059070.1:0-11251 GCA_025585075.1 Nepenthes mirabilis
AATTTGTGAAAAGATAATGATATTAATGGGTATATCAAAAATGGGCTGGCCCTAAAAAGTCAATGAATGCCCAAAATGACGGTCAACACATTAACAGTCCAGTTAAAAAGCAGGCCGAAAAGCTGAAAAATCTAAGACGGTCAACATTGGCGTTGACCGTCCGGGCGGCCAACTCTCCAGCAGACAGTCAACTCAAACGTTGACCGTCCTCATTATGCACACTGGGCCCAAAGAAGCTTTTCTACAGTAATGGGTCTGGCTTACTCAGGCCCATGGCCCATCAGGCGGCTAACAACGAACATCCTCCACAAGGGCGGCCAACACGCACGCAGTCGGTCAACTCGGACGTTGACCGTCCGCGTTTTGCACGTTGGGCCCTAAGGAGCCTTTCAACAGTAATGGGTCGAGTCCGTTTAAGCCCATAAATCATCAAAAGACCAACAACGATTTTTCAAGGATATTACACAATCTCAGCTGGCACCAAAAAGGACACTGGCAGTATTGGCGCTTCCCATATAAGGAAGGCGCCAGATTTTCTCCAAATCTTTGCCAGCTCAGGCTTTCCAACGGTAACATGCACGGAAGGAAAGTGTCCGGTTTGGAAAGCTGTTGGCCGCCACACAAGAAAATAATCACGATCAGCTTGGCAACTGGCATCTACTCCAGAAGGCAAGCCAGCTAACAAATCAGGAACGCAATCACCCCTTCCAAAGAAGGAGGATCGTCCTCTCGACTACAAAAGAAACCCTGGATTCCCCATCCAGGATAGGCTCTCAATTACGCTTTCTTCAACTCTTCCATTGCATACGCTTTCTGTAAGATGATCAAGTGCTCTCAGAAATCTGCCTTCTCCGCCACCTTCATTCTCCAAAAATCCTAAGACAACAAGCATGCCCTCACGGCCGTTTACTGCCTTCCCACCTCCCAGATCCAAGAAGACCTCACGTCTCTCTTACATTTGGATCGAACACTCTTTCTCTTTTTCTCTCTCTCAGTTTCAGTTTTTTCTCTCGAAGACTGTTTTACTGACTTGAGCGTCAGAGTGTTTTCGGTGAAACAACTTTCCACCGAACACGCTGACCTCCTGTTCTGTTTAGTGGTGTGCAGGATCCAACTCAAGGAATGGAGCCGGAGCCACGACAAGGGGATCATCCGAATCTGTTCGAAGTTCGGATCCAGAGATGCATCATTGGCGCCGTCTGTGGAAAATGCTTACAAAAGCTAACCACAAAATTTTAACAAACTCTCTCTGTCACCTTCTGACTCTACAATGGTGAATACGATAGTCCAAGCTAGCGACCCCGCTAGAGATGCTGCTAACCCCGACCAGGACCACGCTGCTGGTGCCATGATCAATGGGGCTACAGGCGAAGTTCCACCGCCTTACTTTCAACTACTGGTGGAGCAGATATAGGACGACAATCGCCTGCTCTAGTTACTTTGCACTCAGAACGAGCAATGACTGCAGGCTGCTCTTCTAACAGCCATCCCAGCACCAGCCACCAACAAGGGTGGCCAGAGGAAGAAGAAGCCGGCCAAAAGGCCTGTCAAAGCCGGAGACAATCCGGCTCCAACGTCCTCCCGCGTTCCTGGCCGAACAGGCCTATGGAACGCTCCGGGAGTACATCTCCGCCGGAGAGCCCAAAGAGAAGAAATCCCCTATACTCTCGGGTAGAAGGCCATCACGCAGTCCAGGAGCGAGCCTCCAGGACTGCCCGATCCACTGGAGGTAACAGCCGACCGGCTGCTAAACCCGCTAGAAACAAGACAGAGTTGAGGGATTGCCTCAACTCCAAACGATCAGCAAACGTCGCTCGCACCGATCCGTAGGTGGACGAGATCTGGAACCGTGTGTTCCAAGAGGAGGAGCGCGCCATCGACTTGGATCGATCTCCTTTTACTGCAGAGATCCTGAGCCGTCCACTGCCAACAAAGTTCAAGATGCCGTCCCTTGACTTATACGATGGGGTCAGTGATCCAGTTGACCACTTGGATCACTTTCGCACCCATCTAAGTCTACAAAGTCTAGAAGACTCAACGATGTGCCACTACTTCCCGCTCACGCTGAAGGGATACGCTCGAATCTGGTTCCATCACCTCCCTTCAGGCACCATCAGCAGCTTCCGTGAACTCACAATCCTCTTCCTGGCTCAGTATGCCTCGAGCCGACGGGAAGAGAAACAGTGTGGCATCTCTCCCACATAAAGTAGAAACCGGGAGAGGACCCACGGCGTTTCCTGGATCGCTTCGTGGCAAAGGCCAGAAGGATCCCCAAGATCACAGAAGAGATGAAACTGGGCAGTTTCATCTCTGCGCTTACTTACGGTGACCTTTTCAAGTACCTTGCTCACAAAAATCCACAAACCTTCCGCGAGGCGGAATCCATCACCAGGGCCTACGCTGCGGCGGATGAAGCCAATGAGGCAAATCGTCCAGAATGGGCGGATTAGCCTCGGCCGTTCCCTTGTGAGGGGAAGAGAAAGTACAGTGGCGGAGAACACTCCCGCTAGAAGCAGCGCCGGACTGGGCCCCCAGAATGCAGAGACTATGGGCCCACCAATTTCACACCTCTGATGGACACTCGCGCCAACATCCTTATGTAGATCCGTGGAAAAAAATTCATGAAGTGGCCCAAATCGCTGAAAAAAGACTCTGGAAATCAGTCGAAGTACTGTGACTTCCATCGTTCTGCTGGCCATTCAACTAAGGATTGCAAGACGCTGCAAAGGGAGATCGAAGATCTAATTCTCAGAGGCCACCACACAAAGTTTGTTAGAGGCCCTGGATAGAGCTCAGGAGCAACTGATGAAGAGGGGCAGGAGTAGACTCCACCCCGGAACAGGATTGCGGCGGGGGTGGTTAATATGGTCACCACCTGACCTACCAAGAACCCGGCGGACAGTAAGGAGCAGCAGATTGGAAGGAAGAAGCAGCACACAGTAGACAATACAATTAGCTTCAGTGATAATGATTCAACTCATGTAATGTCCCCCCATGCTGACCCCATTGTTATATCAGCACTCATTTCAGATGGCAATTCGAACTACCAGTTGAAACAAGTTTTTATCGATAATGGAAGTTCTAAAGATTTGCTTTACTTGGATGCCTTCTTTAAGTTAGGCCTAAAAAAGAACCAACTAAAACCGACCGAGGGCCCATTATACGGCCTTGACAACGGACCAGTGCCCGTTTAGGGGACTGTTCAACTGGAAGTTACCTTAGGGACGTATCCAAAGACAACAAGTCACACACTTACCTTTTTGGTAGTTGACCTGCCCTCCGTTTACAACGCGATACTAGGCAGGCCGTGCCTGACAGCGTTTGGGGCGGTCACCTCAATTCCACACCTTAAAATGAAGTTCCCAACATCTTACGGTGTAGGAGAGGTGTTAGGCGACCAAATAATTGGGCGGACATGATACATGTCCCAGATTGTCCCTAGCGGCAGCCCTGGTACGGTGGGAGAACTCGATCATCGAGACGAGACCACCCTGCAACAAGCGCAGTCTGGTGAAGCCACGGATCTGGTCCTACTAAATCCGAAGGAACCGAAAAAATGTGTGCAGATTGGTGGCTCACTCACTGGCACACTGCGCACTGAACTAATTGCGTTCCTACAACGGAACGTCGATATATTCGCGTGGACTTCTGCAGACATACCCGAGATTTCGGCTGAGGTGATGGTCCACAAGCTGGACCTCGATCCTAGCCAGAAGCCGGTCAGGCAGAAGCGGAAAACCACTTCACAGAGAAGCTGATCGCCATCCGAGAGGAGGTGAAAAAGATACTGGACGCTGGGTTTATTAGAGAAGTCCAGTAACCAGATTGGCTTTCAAATGTCGTCTTGGTTAAAAAGAGCAACAGAAAATGGTGAATGTGCGTCGATTTTACCGACGTCAACAAGGCCTGCCCGAAAGACAGTTTTTCCTTGCCCAGGATCGATCTACTAGTTGACTCCACGGCCGGACATGAGCTACTTAGCTTCATGGATGCCTATTCGAGTTACAACCAGATTCGAATGAGTCCGGAGGACAAGAAACATACATCGTTCATGACAGATCAGTGCACCTACTGCTACAAAGTGATGCCCTTTGGGCTGCAAAACGCTGAAGCAACTTACCAGCGACTGGTCAACAAGATGTTCGAAAAATAGATTGGTCGCAACATGGAGGTCAACGTCGACGACATGCTCGTCAAGAGCAGAGTCACCGACAACCACATACGTGACCTGGAAGAATCATTTGAGGTGCTCCGCCAGCACCAAATGAAACTGAATCCAGCCAAGTGTGTCTTCGGGGTGGCCTCCGGGAAGTTCTTGGGTTTCATCGTCTCCCAGAGGGGGATCGAGGCAAACCCAAAAAAGATCAAGACCCTCGCTGACATGGCTCCCCCGCGGAGCATCAAAGACCTCCAGTGATTGACTGGGCGGCTAGCAGCTTTGTCCCGCTTCCTCGCGAATTCAGGTGACAAGTACCAACCTTTCTTTAAAGCTTTGAGAGGGACGAAATCTAACGGATTCCAGTGGACGGCTGACTGCCACTTCGCCTTCGACGAATTAGAGCGGTATCTGGCCAGCCCACCACTGCTTGCATCACCCAAAGATGGAGAGAGGCTGTACCTTTACTTGGCGGTGTCAGAAGTGTCCATCAGCTCCGTCCTCGTGCGCCAGGAATCCGATTCCCAGCAGCCGATCTACTATGTGAGCAAAACGTTGACCAGCCCAGAAACGCGCTATCCGCGCGCTAAAAAATGGCCCTAGCACTTATCTTCGCAGCACGGAAATTGAGGCCATACTTTCAGGCGCATCGCACAGTGGTCCTCACTGACCAGCCGCTGAAAGGCATACTCCAGAAATCAGACGTTTCGGGACGGCTGGTGAAGTGGGCTATCTAATTGGGCGAGTTTGACATCGAGTTCAGACCTAGACCTGCCATAAAAGCACAGGCTCTAGCTGACTTCATTGTTGAGACTACGACCCCGATTCACAAGGAACAGCCAGCCGAAAACACAGAACAGCCAAACGAAGTTCCAGAATGGACACTCCACGTGGACGAATCGTCCACGGACGGTGGCAGCGGAGCAGGGGTGGTCCTTACGACCCCTGATGGATTTGAGGTTAAGTATTCCCTCAAACTGGACTTCCTGGCGACCAACAACGTCACCGAGTACAAAGCCCTACTAGCCGTCTTACGATTAGCAAAGGAGTGCTCTATCAAGAGGTTGACGGTTTACAGCGACTCCGAACTAATCGTCAACCAGGTTAACGGGGGCTTCGAGGCAAACAATCCTTCCTTCGCCAAGTACCTGGCAAAGGCAAGGGAGGTCATCCAACGCTTCGACAAACTGACCCTGATTCACATTCCTCGAACTGAAAACTGGAAGGCAGACCGGCTGGCTAGAGCCGCCGCTGCCGAAAATTCAGAACAGTACTCGAGGGACATGAGGGAGATCCTGAATGCTCCCAACATAGAGAAACAGGAGGCGATGCAGATTTCCGAGACGAAAAATTGGATGACGCTCTACCTCAAATACTTGGCTGACGGATCGCTCCCAAAGGACGCCGAGAAGGCTAAGCGAATTAAAAAGACTGCTGGCTGGTACACGGTAGTCGATAGACGGCTGTATCGCCGCGGATACTCAACTCCGTATCTCCGCTGTCTATCTTCAGAGGAGGCAGACTACGCGCTGGGCAAAGTTCACCTCGGGATCTGTGGATCACACATAGGCGGGAAAAACCTGGCCTTCAAGATCATGCGGCAGGGTTATTATTGGCCCTGAATGAAAAAGGACGCGCTTGAGTTTGTAAAGAAATGTGAAAGCTGCCAGCTTCACGGCAACCTTCACCACCAGCCGTCCGCTGACCTGAAGTCACTTCAGGCTCAATGGCCCTTCACGCAATGGGGGCTCGATATTCTCGGCCCATTTCCCGTTGCCACAGGACAAAGGAAGTTTATCATCGCGGACGTCGACTACTTCACCAAGTGGGTCGAGGCAGTCCCGCTGGCAAAAATTACGGAGCACAATGCACTGGAATTTCTTTGTCAAGGCATTGTCTGTAGATTCGGCGTCCCAGAGGTCGTAGTGACCGACAACGGGACCAAATTTTTGGGAAAGCGCTTCACCAAGTATTACGCCAGCCTGGGTATCAAGTTGGTCCACACTTCAAGCGAATGGACAGGTGGAGGTCACAAACCGCATGCTGCTCCACGGGTTAAAGACTAAGTTGGAGGACGCCGGGGGCTCTTGGGTTGACGAGTTCCCTTCCGTCCTCTGGTCTTATCGAACAACCTCGAAGGAACCAACGCGTGAGACGCCCTTCAGCCTCTGTTACAGAACTGAAGTAGTAATTTCGATCAAAATCGGCCTTCCGAGTCTGAGAGTGGAGTCCTTCGACCCACAGACTAACTCCCAGAAAATCAGGGAGCACTTAGACTTGTTAGAGGAAGCCTGAGACGATGCCAGAATACAGACAGCAGTCTACCAACACCGAGTTGCTCGGTACTACAATAAAAAGGTGAAAGCCCGGTAATTCAACGTTGGGGACTTGGTCCTACGAGGCGTCGAGGCCACAGGCAAGCTGCCCGGCCGTAACAAGCTCTCTCCCAACTGGGAGGGACCCTTCCTTGTCTCCGCCGTCTTGCGAAACGGAGCATATAAACTCCGAAACCAAGACAGGAAGTTGCTCCCACGAATATGGAACGCGACCCAACCTAGGTACGCACTCACCCACTTGTATGCATTCATTCGCATGCTTGTTTTAATTTGGCAAAATAAGAAGTTTACTTAGCATATAGGACCCTAGTCTTTGTGCACATATATATTCTGTGTTTGCCTTGCAGGTTTACCCGACTTAGACTGCCCCTAAGTCGGGAGGGTCTTCACCCTCTCATTAAACCCTGGTCATCCAGGTGGCCCAGAAGTGGTTTGAAACCCTGGTCATTCAGGTGGCCCATGAGTGGTCTGACACCCTGGTCATCTAGGTGGCCCATGAGTGGTCTAAAATCCTGATCATCCAGGTATCCCATAAGCGATCTGAAACATTGGTCATCCAAGTGCCCTTAAGCAGTCTAAACCTCGATCATCCGAGTGGCCCGATGCGGTCGTACTAAACCTTGGTCATCCAAGTGGCCCGACAGCGGTTTAAAAACCTTAAGGGGCAAGTATAGTACACGCGACGACCTCCTCTCGAGGAGCAGTAACGTCAGTCAACGATGGTCGAAAGGAGAAACATTTCTTCTCCAATATTGGCTGCCCAAGTCATCACTTGCACGGCGCCACCGGGTTGGTTAACACAACCGCCTACCCAACTTAAGGATCTTATTCCTTAGGCAACCAGCCAACCAGGTTGGCTGCCCCATGCAATAACCTTCTCAACGAAAGGGTAGCGTGATCAAATAGTAACGAGAAGCGTTCCTTCTCCAACGCTGACTGCCCAAGTTACCACTTGGATAGCACCGCAAGGCTGGTTAACACAACCACCTGCCAAGCCTAGGGACTTAGCTCCTTAGGCAACCAAGCAACGATCGCCGGCCAACCGGGTTGGCTGCCTAAAGTAATGATCCACACAGACACAAAAAGCAATAAAGTCAATAGACACCAAATTGAAAAGAATTTTCATTTTATTACTCAAAAAGTATATTACAATTTACATAGGTCCCAAAAGCGTAAAATGAGTGCAAAAGGCTATAAGGGCGGCGGACCACCCTGGCTGTCTCGAGGCTCTCCCACTAAGTCTTCCTTACGTTACGCTGCGCGGTTTCTCTAATTAATAAACTCAATTGGGAAGTCAGGATTGATCAACCACGCAACGCGTCGTCCAATGTTGAGCCCCTCCAACAGCCGGGCGTACAGTGCGCCCCCGATCTCATGAGGACTGATCTGAGTGGCCAACTCGTTCTCTGAGGTTATGGCTCAATCGGCAAGACGTTTATTGCTCGCCTTAAGTTGATCTTCCTCCTCCTTCAAGCGGGCAGCCTCGGCCTTAAACTCAGCATTCTCTGCCTCCATGCCCGCCATGACAGCCTCAAGAGCAACGGTCTGCTCCCGGAGCTCTCCTCCTGAGGCGGCCAGCTTGGCCTCCAGCCAGACGATCTCAGCCTCCCGGTCCGCAATGATACGATCACGTTGCTCCACCTCCCAGGAGAAAGCTGAGATCAACCTTCTTGACTGCACAGGACAAAAGTGAAGTGTGAGTTACAAACACGAGGAAGAAAGAAATACAAGAACGACATTACAAAGATCATACCTCGCAAATTTTCCTCAAGGGCCTCACAAGCCTGGACTCCAAACCTGGCCCGGCTGGTGGTGGACTATTTGGCGGTGGACCAGGAGATGACAAGCCAGGAGCATCCTCTCGCGCCGAGCACGCCGCTGCCTCATCCAAAATGCGGTCCAGAAACTCATCATCATCAGCGGCAGCGGCGGACTCCTCTCTCGCTGCCTCTGGAGCAGCCGCGGCAGGCCTCTTCCCCTTGACTGCTTCTGGAGCGGCTGCTGGAGGATCAACTCTCGTTGACGGCTCCACAATAAAAACTCGCGAGCTCTCAGCCATGTCGCGAGCTGGCTCCTCTGCAGACTCCATCCAGGCAACGCTTGGGACCACCTTCGCCGCAGGCTAAGCCAGGATGACTCCTCCAGCCTCCGCCAATCTGTCTTCAATGAACTTCCTCGCTCCAGCAGTGCTGCCGGATCCGCCACAGATCCCAGCAGCCACATAATCAATTTGAGACGAAGAAGAGGAGAGCGTCCCAATTACCCTCTCAGTAACCTCCTCCTTCGTGCACCTTGAGCGGATGATCACATCCCTTGACTCCTCAGGATTCATCATCCTAACCGGAGGGCTTGGCTTCTGAACCGGTGATGGCGGCCCCCAGTTGACCTTCTTGGACTCATCCCGGGAGACCAAGAAGTCTCTCTTGAACTCATCGGGGTTAGCTTGTATGGCCTTGGTTAGCCATGCGTAGGCGGCGCTCTCCGCCGCAGACAGCGTACTAAAGTACGCCTCTAGAATCTCACCCCAACTCCTCGCAAGAGGCCATTTCTCCCCCACCTTCACGAAGAAGAACCGGTTTTTTCAGTTCTTCAACGAGTCGTAGATGGCCTTGTTAATCTTTATTTCGGTGCGAGGGGAGAGTGATATCCATTCTCCCTCCTGTTCACCTTAAACAAAACTCTAACACCAGACATCCTAAGTTTCTGCCAAGCTTACGGACAAAGATGCACATAGTGCAGAGATACCTTACGGCGTTAGCATAGAGCTAAGCAATGGGAACCCGTAGGACCTTCATGATAGATTTCAGCTCCTCCGGCAACGGCAGGCGGATCCCGCTCCTCGGATGGGCCTCGTAAACGGTGATGTACCCCTCCGGTGGGGCAAAGGCTATGTCGTCCTTGTCCGGAATCCTCCAGGCCGTTTCCTTGGGGATATTGAACTCAACACACAATGCCTTTATGTCGTTTTCTCTCAAGACGGACGAGAAGTCAGCAACAGAAGCCATGTTCGAGCAAAAGCTAGGGTTCTTTAGGAAGGCTTGTCTGAGAAACGAGAGGGAAGAAGACGACGGGTTGAAAGCGTAAATGATTTCAAAAATAAGGAAGGGAAACTTAAGAGCCAAGCATGAAATCCCTAATTAAGGACGCCGTTAGTCCTACCACGTGTCACCTCCCTACTTGACCCTGCAAAAGGACAGATCTCTGGCGCATTAATGGCCAGGATCTTCGCCCAACCAACGGGAGACACGTGTCTCTTTCTGCCCTGTAAACCGGCCAAAGGCTGGCAGAAAATATTTCTGGAATTAACCAGGACGGTCAAAAATTCTGGTGCTCCGGAATTGACCAGGACGGTCAATAATTTTGGTGCTCCGGAATTGATCAGGACGGTCAACAATTCTGGTTATCCGGAATTGACCAAGATGGTCAACAATTCTGGTTCTCCGGAATTGACCAAGACGGTCAACAATTTCGGTCAAACTCTCCTTTACGGCTATCACGAGACTTTATGAGATCCTCAAAGAAAGTAATAAGGGGCATCCCATCATGAACATATTAGAACCCAGACTTCTGACCACCGGCATGGGGGGCTAGCGTTGGGTATACCAGAAATGGGCTGGCCCTAAAAAGTCAATGGAGGCCCAAAACGACGGTTAACACATTAACGGCCCAGTTAAAGAGCAGGCCCAAAAGCTGAAAAGCTCAGGACGGTCAACATTGGCATTGACCGTCCGGACGGCTAACTCTCCAACAGACGGTCAACTCAAACGTTGACCGTCCTCATTATACACACTGGGCCAAAAGAAGCTTTACTATAGTAATGGGCCTGGCTCACTCAGACCCATGGCCCATCAGGCGGCTAACAACGAACATCCTCCACGAGGGCGATCAACACGCACACAGCCGGTCAACTCGGACGTTGACCGTCCGCATTTTGCACGTTGGGCCCTAAGGAGCCTTTCAACAGTAACGGGTCGAGTCCGTTTAAGCCCATAAATCATCAAGAGACTAGCAATGGTTTTCCAAGGATATTACACAATCTCAGCTGGCACCAAAAAGGACACTGGCAATATTAGCGCTTCCCATATAAGGAAGGCGCCAGATTTTCTCCAAATCTTTGCCAGCCTAAGCTTTCCAACGGTAACATGCACGGAAGGAAAGCACCCGGTTTGAAAAGCTGTTGGCCGCCACACAAGGAAATAATCACGATCAACTTGGCAACTGGCATCTACACCAGAAGGCAAGCCAGCTAGCAGATCAGGAAGGCAATCACCCCTTCTAAAGAAGGAGGATCGTCCTCTCGGCTACAAAAGAAACCCTGGATTCACCATCCAGGACAGGCTCTCAATTACGCTTTCTTCAACTCTTCCAATTGCATACGCTTTCTATAAGACGATCGAGTGTTCTCAGAAATCTGCCTTCTCCGCCACCTTCATTCTCCAAAAACCCTAAGGCAACAAGCGTGCCTTCACGGCCATTTACTGCCTTCCCACCTCCCAGATCCAAGAAGACCTCACGTCTCTCTTACATCTGGATCGAACACTCTTTCTCTTTTTCTCTCTCTCAGTTTCAGTTTCTTTCTCTCGAAGATTGTTTTACTGACTTGAGCGTCAGAATATTTTCGGTGGGACAACTTCCCGCCGAACACGCTAACCTCCTGTTCTGTTTAGTGGTGTGCAAGATCCAACTCAGGGAACGGAGTCGGAGCCACGACAAGGGGATCATCCGAATCTGTTCGAAGTTCGGATCGAGAGACGCATCA
>JAODPA010059081.1:0-11251 GCA_025585075.1 Nepenthes mirabilis
AATTTTTAATTATTTTTCGACGCTTAAATCAACTTTTTTGGCTCAATAATTTTCGTTAGGAAGGGAAAAGTGTGTATATGGCAAATCCGATTGATGCGTCTTGGATTCAAATTTTAAACCGGTTCGGATTGAATTGTTCGTCTGATTCCGATTTCTATCCGTCGAGCTTAGGATCTTGCACACCATAACTTAAAATAAGAAGTCTGATGACGACAGAATTTGATCCAACTGAAAATACTTCGACGCTCAAGTCAGTAATAAGCCTTCTAAGGACAAGAAGGTAAAAAGCCATGAATGCAAAGACGGATGCTTGTAGTGTGTTTGGGTACGTTTGTGGGAGGTGCTCTCGTAGAAAGAGTAGTTTAAATTATGGAAGCTCGTGAGAGACAGTTTTTCCTTGTATTTAGCCAGCAGAGGACTAATAGCAGAGAGAAAAGAAGCGAGCGTTAGAAAGTTTAAGACAATAGAGAGCTTCTACAAGTTTTAGTTTGCTAAAGGGCGTTTAGTAGGCAGAAAAGAACGTGCTTGTAGAGTGATTCTCCATGGCCTTTTATAGCCATGGGCCTCTACTCCTTTACGTGGTGAGGTGAGATGCCCGCCTTCTATGGGGATCATTACCTTTCCTATATGGATGTAGGCGCCATTTTTAGCTGCAACGATCAAGATGGTGGATTCCTTTCCTTTTGTGCATGGCAACCGTTAGGGTCCCATTTGTGAATTGCACGCCTATTCATGCACCTTATTCCCGGGATACACTATAATCCTGGGAGGTTATTGTTACAGTGGAAACTACCTTTCTTAGAGGTATGAAAAATCAGGACAGATAACCGTTAAAGGTTGGGAAAGCGTGTGTGGGCTGATTTTGACATAGTCCGCATTTATCCTGGGCTACAACCAACCTACTTGCTGCCTCTCTGGTCAATGGTAGCGTTGACCATCCTGAGTGTAATTAGACCGTTGTTGATCTTGGGCTACTTGCTCCTTTTGGGTCGGCCCACTACTGGCGTCCTATCACTAGCCCTCCATACTGGTGGTATGAGACTCCGGCCTTTGACATGTTCACGATAGGACACATCTGGTTGTACTGTCCCTTTAAGTCTGTCCCAGATTCTCCTTTCCGCTATTGCTAGCATGATTCCCTTACTTTCCTCTTCGAATCCGTTGCATGCTTTATTTGGACCTAATGGATGGAGTGGGTGAGGATGTTGACTGGATTCATTGACCAGGGCACTTGAAACCGAAGGACGGAGCAGGAAAGGAAGTTGACTGAATCTATTGTCCAGAGCACTTGAATCCGGAGAACTGATACGAAGAAAGCGTTAACCGAATTCGTTAAAATCCAGAGGACTGAGCTGAAGAGACCGTTGACCAGATTCGTTAGCCACAACGTTACAATTCAGAGAACTGATTTGTAGAAAGCATTGACTGGATTCGTTGACCACTACGTCAGACCCCGGAGGATTGAGCTCAGGAGAGAGAGTTGACTAGATTTGTTGACTGTCATGCTATAATCTGGAGAACTTAGTTGAAGAGAGAACTGACCGAATTCTTTGGCCGCCATGTTAGAATCTGGAGAACTTAGCTGAGAAGAGCGTTGACCGAATTCGTTAATCGCTATATTAGAATCCGAAAAATTGAGAGGGAGAGAATGTTGACGAAATTTGTTAACCGCAACATTAGATCCGAAGGACTTAGCTGGATAGAGCGTTGACCAGATTCACTGACCACCACGTTAGGATTTAGAGAATGGTGTGGGTTCATAACAATGCCGGATGGGCAATTGAAGGGCCGCAAAGTCGTTTCAGTACTCTAAGTGGCCCGTTGTTCTCTGCCACATGTCGTCATATAGTGAATTTGTAATCCTTGTAATTAATTCACTAGAGGATTCAATTTGAAAGCGCCCTCTCCGGAATCGACACGTGTCTGTTATGATTATCACGCCTTTTCGATACACTGCTTACTCTAACGGCTGTGAATTTTATAAAAACCGTGCGTCAATTCAAACTTCCCATGCCTTTCTTCGTAAAAATTCTAAGTCCTTGTTCCTCCTCTTACTCTAATTCCATAGCTCTTTCAGTTATTTGAATCAGCTCAGTCATTTCTACTGGTGAGGTGAGAGAGTTATACGTTGAGTTTAATATCTCATCATACATTGTGTTTTCGTTGCATAGTGAGCAGGATAGGGCTTGCTCTCCTCTTGTCGGCCACATCACAATATACGAGGCACACCTGTAGAGTGGACTTCCCTCATTGTTCCAGAGGAGCTACTGTGCATCCTCATGACGTTTGATATTCTCATCGCAGGGCTTCACACAAACGCCATGCGTTATCTGTGTTTGCTATGCATATTCCTCCACCACCATTCACAGCTGCTGACTGCAGGCTGTCAGGATGATATTCTGGTTCACCTAGAATGGGGATTGGATTTCCTTATTCCCATGGGAGCTGCGCCTTAGCAGTGCCATTTACGAGTCGGTTAAGAATTGAAAGGACCGATTCTTTTTCGTTCATGTTGCTGATGGTTGGCCTTTGTCCTGGGATTTAGGGAAGGTCCCTAGAGAGTTCACCGGAAAGCCTACCAGAAAGAGGTGGAGGCAGAGGAGCCATTGCTGTAGTTGGTGAGGGGGCATCTCTCAGAGTTTAGGAAGGATCACCTGGTGTCCAAAACGGAGGCCAGCAGAGCTTGTTAGGGTCCCCCTTCACCTATCCAAAAGTTCAAGACTCCATCGGTAGCTTCGTAGCCCAAGAGGAAGGCTGGCACTCTCATGATCAGCGATCCCTCCAGCAGCCCTGGGAAGAAGAGAGCAGCGCTAGCTGAGCCTTCTTCCTCGTCTTCTATAGAGTTGGACTACCGAATGGCCGAGTGACTTGCTAGAATTGGAGAGCACTCAAGGGTTGAGGCTTCTGTGGCTAACTTTGGAGCCATTGAGAGAGCCACCACTGGAGGCGTTGGCGTTGAGCCATCACTGCTGGGCGACTTTGTGGTGCAAGCCGTGCCAGTGGAGCTGTTGCTTGAAGCTGCCAGATTAGAGGAGTCAGCCGTGAAGCCGTCTGTGGAGCTAGATGAGCCAGCCGCCAGAGAACTTGCTAAGGCGGTTGATATTATTGCAGAGCTAGCATAGGATACCATCCCGTCCTGCCTGAGGAGTTTGCCACCGGGGCTACTGTGGAGTGAGCCTAGGAGGTTGCTATCCCATGCCTCTTAGTGGGCATGCCGAAGGAGTTCCCACTGCTTGCACTTGAGTCATAGGGCCCATCTGGAAGGAAGAAACGCAAAGTTATTTCGTTAACTTCTTCAAAACTGTGCTTCTTCCTTTTCTTCTTTCTCTATTGTTGCAGCCTAATCTTCTTTTTTGTCTTGCAGCAAAAGAAAGTCGTGAGCGTAGTGGTGAAGGGACTGTGCTAGCGGGAAGTGGTGATTGAAGATAGGGAGGAAGAGATTATCCAGTTTAGGGAGCAGCTGAGCCAAATGAGCGCTCAAGTTTGACAACTTCAGGAGGAGAAGGCGGTCCTCCAATCGGAACTATTTGAGTTGAGGGCGCAGTCAATCAGGCTGGAAGTGAGAGCTGCTCGAGTGGAGAGGCTCACGGGTGAGCTTCGAGTTAACATAGTCGTACTTGAGAACAAGTTTTCCACATGTCTGCATCCTCAGGAGGTCACTCAGGCATTGTAGCCCCGGCTCAGGGAAGGCATCAACATCTGTCGGCAGATTATCAAGGTGGTGGATCTAGACTTTCCTACTAGTATCCTTGACCCCATGAACCATGGTGCCCAGCGGCGTAAGAAACTGGTTGACTTTGCTCGGGGCACAAAAGGGCCTCTCCCGCGTCCTTCTGGGAGCTCTGCCCCTTAGCTGAGGTTTTTTGTACTCTTTGTACTTTATTGTACTTGTAAATGAAATATTACTAATAAAACACTAATTTTGTTGATGTATCGAATTCCTTGACTTTACCTGGCTTTCTTTGCAGTCATTTTCTCTTTGTGCCGGCCGGCCTGCTTTTTGTACTTCGTGCGGGATGGCCAGTCATCTCGTAACATTAATCGTCGCAATCCGGTTGCTCGGAGACATGTGTTGTACTTTCAGATGGACTTAAGTCCTCGAGGAGATATCAGGGTAAGTCCTGATGTTGTATCAAGCCGTTTTTTATATTTGAGCATGCTTTTGTTTAATGAGTTAAGATTTCGTATTACATTGTGCTGCTGCCTATGTTATGATTCTGGGTGGCCAGCCTTCAGTCGAAGCATTTGTTTTTTTAAACTTTGCCCCAATTTGTCGACCGTTGTAGACTGACTGCACTATCTCCTACTGGAGGAAGTTGTCTTGCGTGCCGTTTAAGCCCCTAAGGTTTGGTATTAGACCGCGAATGTGCTACTTAGGATTGAACCAAGGTTTAATTTGACCACTTACGGGCCGCTTGGATGACTAAGGTTTAATTCGACCACTTATGAGTTGTTTGAATGACCAATGTTTAATTTAACTGTTTATTGGCCGCTTGAATGATCAAGGTTTAATTGCGAGTGAGTAAAAATCTGCGCGACTTAGGGGCAGTCTAGGTTATCTATTTTGTATAATTTGCAAGCAAGCATTCACATGGAAACAAAAAAAAAAGAAAAGTATGGAACAATGTGCAGATGAAAAAGAATATCTTTTATTAATCACAATGTATGTTACAAGCACACTTTAGATCACACAGATGACTTACCTGGATCTTCATTGGTAATAGTGCTTTAGTTAGACCGCATTCTAAGTCTACGGGACTAACTTGTCATTTTGGGTTCGGAGTTTATATACTCCATTCCGTAGAATGGCTGAGACCAGGAACGAGCCTTCCCAATTCGGGGAAACCTTCTTCCGATTGGCTGTTTTACCCGTGGCCTGTATGCTCCGCAAGATCAAGTCTCTAATTTTGAACTACCGCACTTTTACTTTCTTACTGTAATAACGAGCGATTCGTTGTTGGTAGGTGGCTGTCTACATCCTTGCTACGTCGCGGGCTTCCTCCAATAAGTCTAGGTGTTCTTTGATTTTTTGGGAGTTACCAAGTAGATCGAAGGCTTCGACCTTAAGACATGAGAGCCCAATCTTAACCGATATCACAGCCTTAGTCTTATAGTAGAGGCTGAAGGGTATCTCATGAGTTGGTTCTTTGGGAGTTGTTCGGTATGATCATAGCACAGAGGGCAGCTCGTCAACTCAGGAACCCCTGCATCTTCTAACTTGGTCTTTAGACCATGTAGTAGCGTTCGGTTGGTCACTCCTTCCTATCCGTTCGCCTGAGGATACGCTATCGAAGTGTAGACTAATTTGATGTCCAGATTGATGTAATACTTAGTGAAACGTTTCTCTAAAAATTGGGTTCTATTGTCAGTCAGATGACCTCAGGAATACCAAATCTGCTTACTATACTCTGACGGACGAATTCCAGGGCATTGTGCTCGGTAATCTTGGCCAGCGGGGCTACTTCAACCCATTTCCTGAAATAGTCAATGCTCGCGATGATGAAATTTCTCTATCCGGTTATAATGAAAAATGGTTCGAGAATATCGAGCCCTCATTGTGTGAAGGGCCAAGATGCTTGAAGGGATGTCAGCTCCGTGGGTGGCTGGTGGTGAAGATTTCCATGGAGTTGATAATTTTTGCACTTCTTCACAAACTGTAGGGTGTCCTTTCTCATTGTTGACCAGTAATATCCTTGATATATGACTTTGAACGTTAGGTTTTTGTCGTCAATGTGTGATCTACATATCCCGAGGTAGACTTCACTTAAAGCGTAATCGGCCTCCTAAGGGGTAAGACACCAGAGGTACCGAGTCGAGTATCCTCGACGATACAACCTTCCATCGACTATGGTGTACCAGCCGACCGCCTTTTTGATATGCTTTGTCTCGTCCATGTTCTCCGGCAGTGTTCCATCTGTCAAATACCTCTAGTACGGCTCATCCAATTTTCGTCGTCGAAGACTTACATTACTTCTTGTTCATCTATGCTAAGAGTGCTCAAAACTTCCCTCATATTCCTCGAGTACTGTTCTGAATTTTCGGCCGTTGCATCTCTAGTGAGTTGTCGGCCTTCAAGTTCTCAATTCTGGGGATGTGGACCAAGTTCAACTTATCAAATCCCTGGATTATGTCCTTCGCCTTAGCCAGGTATCTAGCCAAGAGAGGGTTGCTCATCTCGAAGCTCTTATTGATCTGGTTAACGATTTGTTCTGAATTGCTGTAGATGGTCAACTGCTTAGCTGATCATTCTTTGACCAGTCGCAATCCGGCTAATAGAGCTTCGCACTCAGCAACATTATTGGTGGTCGAAAAATTGAGCTTCAGAGAGTATTTTACCTGAAACCTGTCCGAAATCCTCAAGACTGCTTTGGCACCACTGCCTGAGTTGGTTAACGAATTGTCCATGTTGAAGACCGATTCTGGCTCTTTCGGGTGGTGGTATATGTCCTCGGCATGATGCTCATCGATGATTGGGATCGTGGTTTCTACGATGAAGTCGTCCAGAGCCTGTACCTTTATGACTAGCCTGGCCCAAAATTTGATGTTAAACTTTTTCAACTCTATGACCCACTTGACCAGTCATCCGAAAACATCAAGTTTCTAAAGGATGCCTTTCAATGACTGGTCGGTCAGGACGACCACATGATGAGTCTGGAAATAGGGTCTCAACTTTCGGGTCGAGAAGACAAGTGCAAGGGCGAGCTTCTCAACGCATGGGTAGTGTGTATCTACGCCAGTTAACGTTTTGCTCACGTAGTAGACGGGCCGAGCCGCATCAGAATCTTGGTGTATCAGAACAGAGCTAAGAGTCGCTTCTGATACCGCTAGATAAAGGTACAACTCTTCCTCATCTCTTGGGGACGTTAGTAATAGTAGATTGGCTAGGTATTGTTTCAGCTCATCGAAGGCGGCTTGACACTCTGCCATTCACTGAAATACGTTTGCCTTTGTCCCTCTCAGAGCCTTGACGAAGGGTTGATACTTGTCTTCCGACTTTGCCAAGAAGTGGAACAGTGCTGCTAGTCTTCTTTTTAGCCTCTGGATATGCTTAACACTCCAGGGCGGAGATATGTCCATGAGGGCCTTGATCTTCTCTAGATTTGTGTTGATCCCTCATTGAGAGACGATGAAATCTAAGAATTTTTCCGATGACACTCTGAAGACACACTTGGTCAGATTCAACTTCATCTGGTGTGCATGAAATACCTTGAAGGATTCAGCCAAATCGCGAATATGTTCGCTAGTGGTCTTACTCTTAACAAGCATATCGTCTACATACACCTCCATATTGTGGCCGATTTGCTTCTCGAATATTTTGTTCACGAGCCTTTGGTAAGTGGCACTGGCGTTTTTCAAATAAAAAGGTATAACGTTGTAGTAGTAGGTGTCTTAATCGGTCATAAATAAAGTGTGCTCCTCATCCTCTGGACTCATCATGATCTGGTTATAACCCGAGTACGTATCCATGAAACTCAACAACTCATAACTAGAAGTTGAGTTTGCTAGTAAGTCAATCCTAGGTAAAGGGAAGTTATCCTTTGGGTAGGCTTTGTTGACGTTGATGAAATCGACGTACGTACGTCATTTTCCATTGCTTCTCTTGACCAGGACAACATTGGAGAGTCAATCTGGTAATTGGACTTCCCTGATAAACCCAATGTCTAACAGTTTCTTCACCTCTTTTTGGATGGTTATGAGCTTCTCAACGGAGTGATTCCTTTGCTTCTACCTGACGGGCTTGCGATCGGGATTAAAACTCAACTTGTGGACCATTACTCCGACCGAAATCCCTGGCATGTCAGCTAGTATTTATGCGAAGATATCCGCGTTCTGCCTCAAGAAAGCTATCAGCTCATCACGTAGGGGTCCGACGAGTGAGCCCCCTATCTATACACACCTTTCCGAGTCCTTCGAATTCAGTGGTGCAAGGTCAGTAACTTCGCTGGACTGCGTCTGCTGCAGGGTCACTTCGTCTCGATGGTCCAACTCTCCTACAGACCTCTCGTTACTACCTGGGGTTACCTGCAACATGTAGCATGTCTGTCTAGTCACTTGGTCACCTAATATTTCACAAATATCACATGTTGTTGGAAATTTTATTTTCAAGTGCGGTATTGAAATGACGGCTCCAAACGTCGTTAGGCACGACCTGTCTAGGATGGCATTGTACAAGAGGGTAAGTCAACAACTAGGAAAGTGAGTGTGCAACTTGCCGTCCTAGGGGACATGCCCAGGGTGACTTCTAACTGTATTATCCTTTGGACAGCTATTGGTTCGTTATCTAGGCCATACAGTGGCCCTTCGATCAATTTAAGTTGATTCGTTTTGAGCCCTAACTTAAATAATACATCGAGGTAAAACAAATCTTTTGAATTTCCATTATCGACAAAAATGCATTTTAGTTGGTAGTCCACAGTACCGTCTGAAATGAGCGCAAATATAATGAGGGGGTCAATGTGTGAAAAAATTACATGCGCCATATCGTTATTGCTAAAACTAATGACATTTTCCTCCACCATTTACTTTTTGTGCCCAACTTGCCTCTCCTTGTGATCTGCTTGGTGGGTCTTAGGTGGCCAGGTCATTATCATGGTAACCACTCTAGCCGCGACCTGGTTTCATGGCTGGAGTGGATCTGACCCTTCTCCGCTTATGGCACCGAAACTCTGCCTAGGGTTCCTCAGGAGCCTGGTGAGGTGGCCCCTTCGAATTAGCTCCTCAATCTCCGGTTAGAGTATCTTGCATTCCTCTGTAGTGTGTCCCAGAGATAGATGAAAATCGCAGTATTTCACTAAATTTCCTCCCTCTGTGTTCTTCAATGGTTTTGGCCACTTAACAAACGAACTTTTTTTCACGGATCTGTATGAGGACGTTGTCCCTTTTGTCGTTCAGCGGAGTCAGGTTAACAGGCCTATATTCCTTTCGGTCCAGTGCTCCGATTTTAAGCTGCTTCCGACGGAGATTGTCACCACCCCCATTCTTCCTCTTTCCCTCGGCTAGGAAAGAGCGAGACTGGTCAGTCTTCTTTGGACACTTTGCCTCATTGACCTCTTCAGTGGCCACATATGCTGGGGTGATGGCTTCCATTTCTCGGAAGGTCTGCAGATTTTTGTAGGCTAGGTGCTTGAAGAAGTCACCCAGCCCTAACGCTGAGATGAAGTTGCCGAGCTTCATCTCTTTGGTTAGCTTTGGAATTCTTCTAACTTCCGCCACGGACCGCTCCATGAACTTTCTTGGGTTCTCGCCCTGCTTTTGCTTTATGCGGGTGAGGTGCCACGATTATTTCTCTTATCGGTGGTTGGAATTGGGCCAAGAAGAGATCGGTGAGATCCCAAAAACTCCGGATCGAGTTAGAGGAAGCCGATGGAACCAGATCCGGGCGTCCCCCTTCAAGGTGAGAAAAAAACATCAACACATTGATACCTCCTCCAGGCCTTGGAAGCTTAGATGGGTGCAAAAGTGATCTATGGGATCAGTGCTCTCATCATAGGAATATAGAGTCGGCATCTTGAATTTGGTCGGTATCGATCGAGTCTAGATCTCCGCGGTCAAGGGAGATCTCTTTAAATTGGCGACGTGTTCGTCGTCATCCTTGAACACACGGTTTCAGATTTTTTCAACCTTTTCCTCCACTCGAGAGGATTTTCCAGATCTCTTGGAGTAAAGTCCTCAGCTCCATTTTTTCTGCGGTGCAACACGTCGCCAGCCGGTTGCTTCCACATGCAGATCAGACGATCTGGGAGGCTCCCTCCTTAGTGTGAGGCCTTTGCTCATCCTAGGAGTACCGAGAGTTTTTGCTTTCGGGACTCTCATCTGGAATCCCACAGTCCAAGCACCCTTCAAACCTTGAATGGCTTTGTGTGTTAGAGGCCTTCGGAACGTGACAGTTGCCCAATTTTGAAGCCTTCTTAGTCGCCCTCTTCTTCCTCTGGCCTCCTCATCTGGAGGCTGGAATGAGAGTTGGGGGGACTGAGCCCACTACTTCTCATTGCCCTAACAAGTGCAGAGTATTTGGAGCATCTGGGACATATTGTTCATCTGTTCCGTCAGGTTCAAGAAAAATGGGGCAAGCTGCCCTCCGACCTAACTATAAGCTAAGTGGTCGTGGTCGGGAAAGGCAACCTCTTTAGTGGGAATGCTAGCTTGAGCCTTGCTGTTCACCGTTCTGCTAGATGATGTTGGTTTGAAGGATGTGATTGATCGACTTTTAGTTAGCGTTCTCACAGACGACGCAAATGATGCATCCTGGATCCAAATTTTGAATGGGTTTGGGTCGAGCTGCTCGTTGGATTTCGGTTTTCGTTTGCCAGTTTAGGATCCTGCACACCACAACTTAAAATAAGAGGTCAAGTAACGGTAAAATTTGGTCCCACTAAAAACACTCCATGCTTAAGTCAGTAATGAATCTTCTGAGGACGAGAAGGTAAAATGCAATGAATACAACGATGGATGCTTGGAGTGTGTTTGGGTACGTTGGTAGGAGGTACTCTCATGGAGAGAGTGGCTTAATTATGAAAGCTCACGAGAGGCGATTTTTTCCAGTACTCAGCCCGCAAGGGACTAGTAGCAGAGAGAAAAGGAGCGAGTATTGGAAAGCTTGAGAGCGTTAAGAGTTTTTGCAAGCTTTAGTTTGCTAGAGGGCATTTAGTAGGTAGGAAAGAGCATGCCTGTAGAGTGAATCTCCATAGCCTTTTATAGCCATGGGCCTCCGCTGCCTTCCTTAAGTAACAAGGTGAGATACTCGCCTTCTGTGGGGATCATTGCCTTTCCTAGGTGGATGCAAGTGCTATTCTTGGCTACAACGGTCAAGAAGGTGGATCCCTTTTCTTTCGTGCATGGTAACCGTTAGGGTACCATTTGTAGATTACACGTTGATTTGTGCACCTTCCTTCCAGGATGCGCTCTGATCCTGAGAGGTTGCCGTTACAATGAAGATTGCTTTTCTAAGAGGTGTGGAGAATCAGGGCAGATGACCGTTGCCGCTTAGGGAAGCGCGTGTGGGCTGATTTTTATATGGGTCGCGTTTATCCTGGGCCGCAGCCGGTCTACTTGCTGCCTCCCTGATTAACAGCAGCGTTGACCATCCTGGGTGCAATTAGGGCATTGTTGATCTTGGGCCACTTGCTCCTTTTGAGCTGGCCCACTATTAGCGTTCCCATCATCGATTAATAACTGTAAACTGAATTATTATATTGTCTCCAAACAAACCTCTTCATCATAAAATAAAATATAATCATAAATACTTTTCACA
>JAODPA010059092.1:0-11251 GCA_025585075.1 Nepenthes mirabilis
GTGATTTCTTAGTTTTTTATAATATAAATAATTTAATATTTTAGCATTTGTGAAAACAAAAAAATAAAATTAATTTCATAGTTAAAAAAAACCCATTCAAAAAGTACTGAAATTCTAGCAATGACCTAAGGCTTATTTGCAAAAAGCATGTCAAAAAGGTTTTGATACATCTTGAAATCAAACTTTGAATGGGTTCGGATTACATCGATCTTTGAATTCGGTTCTGTCCACCAAGTTTGGGTCCTGCATACCATTAAGACAAACGAAAGGTCAGGTGCTGGCGGGATGTTATCCCACTGAAAATACTCTGACGTTCAAGTCAGTAAATAACCTTCTAAGAATCGAGGAGGTAGAAGAAAAGATGTAACGAAGGTGAGAACTAGAGAGTGTTTGTGGGGATGATTTTGGCCATCGCTGGGAGAGGTTAATGCTGCTCGTGAAGAGCGTTGATTCCTGACTTTCAGTTTTCGGAGACCATGGTGACAGGAAGTACCGAGAGTATGGGCGTCCTAAAAGCTTGAGAGTTTGAGAAGACGTCGGGTAAACTCTCAGGGATTCCTCTAGAAAGAGGGATCTGAATGTCAGAGCAACTCATATGAGTATGAGAGCGTTTGTTCTCTTTCAGAAGGCCTGCCTGGAGTGTTGACTTTACGGCCTTCTTATAGTCGAGAGGTTGAGAATCCTTCTTTAGGAAGGAGTGCGGGATTTCAGTGTTCTGTTGGAACAGCTTCTATTTGTGGCGCTGGCATTAATGGCAGTAACGGCTCCTTGGAATGTTCTCCTTCCTTCTGTGCTTTGCAACGACTAGAATTTTACAGCAGATAGGAGAGAGAATTCGGTAATTTTCTCATGGGATGAGTACTGAATCTGCTAGTAACCGTTGTTGTGGAGGTTACCTTCTAGGTAAACACAAAATCAGGGAAGAAAGCTGTTGCAGGTCAAACTGGACTTGGCCTATGTAAAGCTTATTCAAGGGGAGGCCTGTTATAGTGCCGTTGGTGAACAGAAGTGTTGACCATCCCTGGTGCCAGTTGTCCATCCTTATGCTGGTTTCATTGGCCATTCGTCCGGTCAACGGTTCGTGTTGACCGTCTAAGTCAATGCATGGGCCTTTGTGGATTTAGGCCATTCCTCCTTCCTGGGCCAGTCCACTATGGAAGTACTCATCGCTAGCCCCCCATACTGGTGGTTTGATTTCTAACCTCCAGCATGTCCTTGATGGGCCGCGTGGCTTGGAGTCTGCCAAGATCCGTTGACCGTCTAGGCCCAAAATCTGAAGATCATGCTAGAGGAGAAGTGGATTGGTTTTGCTACCCGCCCTGGCCAAAATCCGGAGAACCTGCTGAAGGGATTGTTGACTAGACACGTTGAACGCCAAGGCCAAGGTCCGGAGAACCTTTCGAAGAAACTGTTGACTGGATTTGTTGACCGCCAAGGTCAAGGTCCGGAGAACCTTCTAAAGAAAATGTTGACCGAATTTGTTGACCATCAAGGTCAAGGTCCGGAGAACTTTCTGAAGAAAATGTTGACTGGATTTGTTGATCGTCAAGGTCAATGTCCAGAGAACTTGCTGAAGGAGACGTTGACCGAATTTGTTGACCGTCAATATCCAGGTCCGGAGAACTTGCTGATGGAGACATTGATCGGATTTATTGACTGTCAAGGCTAAGGTCCGGAGAACTTGTGGGAGTGGAGTGACGTGCCATCATTAGTTATTTTGTCCAGACGAAAAGGCGGCCACGTGTTTGCACATATGAATTGGAGATCTCGGTAATTAATGCACCGAGAGATCTGGTTCGTCAGTGCCCGTTCAGGGGGTGCCACGTGGCAGTAATGATGGCGCTTGTTTACAAGATGGTTACTTTGGCTGGCGTTTGTGCTACCTTCAAGTTGCCCGTTCGTCTCATTTTTGAATTTCCCACGCCTTCCTTCGTCTTTGAGTGAGCATTTTTTTCCCTAAGTGTTGCACCGCTTCCTTCCTTACACCCATGCTCATGGCTCCTGTTGCATAGATCGCTTCAAGCCTCATGGAGACTGACTTGAAAGAGTTGTATGTTGAGTACAACATTCCTAAAGCGATTGTTCCCTGCATTCCTGATAAGGAAGACAGGGCATGCTCACCACCTGAAAGTTGTATCACCATTTATGAGGTCCATTTGAGGAGTGGGCTACGCCTTCCCCTTCTTGGCGAGTCTCGGGAGATTCTGATCGCCCTCAGGGTCCCTGTTGCACAGCTTCACGCTAATGGTGTGCGGTATCTGTGCACGTTTTGTATCTTCCTTGATCAGTATTCGAGAAAGTTGACGGTGGAGATGGTAAGGGTCCTGTTCAAGGTCAACCAGGGAGTGGAGTGGATCTCTTTGGCTCCGCGGGGTGGTCTCCAGATTAGCACCGCCATTTACGACTCTTTGAAGAACTAGAAGGATAGGTTCTTTTTTGTTTATGTAGACGAGTCCTGGCTGTTGGCCAGGGAATGGGGCTAGGTTCATGAGATTTACACAGGGACTTCTACTGAGACGGAGTCCTTGAAGTGGCCTTTCGAGCTGGTAAAGAAACATTACTTGGATTTTCAAAGAGACCACCTGGTCTCTCGCGATGAGGCCAGGAAGCCCAAGTGCGGGCCTTCGTCACCAGAACAGAAGTTGATGAAGGCCACCAAGAGGAGGAGAATCGGGGCCCTTACAATCAGGGAGTCATCCGGCGGTGGTTCTCCTTCTAGTCCAACAATGGTGGTGGCAGCAGTAAGGCCTTCCTCATCCTCCTCCACCGATCCCGAGAATGTGCTAATTAGCCAGCTCGCCGGAATGGGGGATAGCTCCTGCATATGCAGCGAAGGTTTTGCCGTTGAGATTTTTAAGGAGAAGTTGTATCCCGCCCCTAGCTGTGTTGTTCTTGCCCTCCCGTAGTCGGAGTGCTTGACATGGTTGGAACCTTTCCCGGAGGCCGTCATTGAGGGTGTCGCTGAACTGTCAGAAAAGGTACCTGCCGGGGAACCCAGGGAGGTGCCTATTGAGCCTTCTGTTAGGCTAGTTGTCGCGACATCTGACGAGGCGGTTCCTGAGGAGACTCTGGGGGAGCCAAGAGTGTCAGTTGTCGGAGAACCTCAACCGGCAGTCGAGGTTAGGGTAGAGATCACGGAGGAGGCCGCTGCTGAGGAGCTTGTACGAGTTGTGGGAAGGCTAGAGGGGCCTGATGTTAGAACGCCGTCGGAGACGGACAACCTTGTGGCGGAGCTGCTGGAGGAATCTGCGGCCGAGGCTACCGCTGGGTTTGCTCGAGAAGGTTCCATTTTTGGTCCTCCGCCGTTTGAGTCAAGGTCTCGTGCTAGGCTAGTGCTTCCAGCGCAACGGATTTGGCAGATGAACATTTTGCTGCCTACCTTTCCTCTTGGTTTAATCGCTGCTAATACTTATTATTTTTGTAGAAAGAAAAAGTTTCCACTACTGTTGTCAAGGCAATTGGCCAGCAAGACCTGGCAATCGTTGATAGGGACAAGCTGATTGCTTGGCTCAACGAGGAGCTAGAAGCGTTGAGGACTGAGCATCGAGATGATGCAGTCACTCTAGGATCAGTGTTAGCCAACTTGGAGGCTGAGGTTACCCGGCTTAGAGAGGAGAATGCTAGCCTTAAAGATGCCGTGGTGCCAGCTCTAGTTGAGGAGAACGACAGACTTAAGGAGAAGAACGCTCGCTTAAAGGAAGAGGTTGACCGGACCATGCGGCGCCTTGACCAGCTTGCGGGGCAAATGGCCACCCTGGAGAATCAGTTGGCCACACGCATCCGTCTCCACGAGGTTGAGAACATGTTGTTGGCATGGCTATGGGAGGGGATCAACATTAGTCGGCGTATTGCTCGGCTAATTGATCCCAACTTTTCAGTCGAATTCCTTAACTTGGAGAACTGTTCTGCTCAGTGTCGTGAGTGCCTCGTAGGGGAGCTCCGGACTAGTAGCAGTTCACCGGCGCCTACTTCTAGGAACTTTGCCCCTCCTTAGTTCTTATGGCTCTGGTTTTTTGTAGTTAATGTATCGACGAGTTAACATAATCAATAAATCAATTGTTTCATTGACGTTACGTGTCTTTTGCTTTTAATGTGATTCTCATTCCTCCGTTACTGTGTTTCCTGGCTAACTCTGTGCACGGGTTGGCCGTCCGCTTTGCTTAAGACGTTGTAGGCATTTTTCGAAGGGCTTGAGCCTTCGAGTAGGTTAACCCGGATGTCGTGCCGTACTTGATCTGTGCTTACAAGGGAGTAAAGGCTTAGTGATGCCGCTCTAGTGTGAACGGGGGTGGCCAACGTTTGGAAGGAGAGCCTTTGCTAATGACGACCGTTGTTGATTAATCACGCTCGCTCCCAGCGAAGGAGGCTGTGGCGTGCGCTGGTTGAGACCCCTAAGATTTTGACCGCGAATGGGCCACTTGGATGACCAAGGTTTAGTTCAACCATTAGTAGGCCGCCTGGATAACTAGAATTTTATTATGACCGCTCGTGGGTTGCCTGGATGACCAGGGATTCATTACGACCGCTCGTGGGCCGCTTAGATGACCAGGATTTTATTACGAGAGGGTGAAAACCCTTCCGACTTTGGGGCAGTTTAGGTCGTGTAAACCTGTAAACATACATAAACATGCATATGGAGAAGAAAAGGAAAAGAATCTACAGTGAGGTGACATAACGTGCCAAGTGTTCTTATATGCATGCCGATGGTTGACTTACATGTGCCTCTACTGAAAGTAGCGCTTGAGGTGGATCGCGTTCTACGTCCGAGGAACCAACTGGTTCGAAGTTTGTACGCTCCGTTTCGCAGGACAGCAGAGACTGGAAGGGACCTTTCCAATTCGGGGAGAGTTTATTTCGGTCGACGATCTTGCCTGTTGCCTCGATGCTTCACAAGACTAGGTCTCCAACCTCGAAGTGCCGCGCTTTTACCTTCTTATTGTAATAGCGCGCAACCCGCTGTTGGTAAGCTGCTATCCGCAGTCTTGCAGCCTCGCAGGCCTCTTCTAACAAGTCTAGATGTTCCCGAATTTTTTGGGAGTTGCCCTGTGGATCGAAAGACTAAACCCTGAGACTCGAGAGCCCGATTTTGACTGAAATTACCGCCTCAACCCCGTAGCAGAGGCTAAAGGGTGTCTCACGAGTCTGCTTCTTAAGAGTTGTCTGGTAGGACCATAGGACGGAGGGCAGCTCGTCAACCTAGGAGCCCCCTGCGTTCTTCAACTTGGTCTTCAGATCATGGAGTAACGTACGGTTGGTGACTTTCACCTGCCCGTTCGCTTGTGAGTATGCCACTGAAGTGTGAACCAGTCTGATACTCAGGTTGGTGTAATATTTGGTAAAGCGCTTTTCTGAGAACTGGGTTCCGTTGTCAGTGATGATAACCTCGGGGATACCAAATCTACTGATTACATTTTGACGGACAAATTCAAGAGCATTGTGCTCTGTGATTTTGACCAGCAGGATGGCTTCAATCCACTTTGTGAAGTAGTCGATACCAGCAAATACTAAGTTCGCTATGGGGAAACGGGCCGAGAATATCTAACCTCCATTGTGCGAATCGCCATAGGGCCTGGAGGGATTTTAGCTCGACAGGTGGCTAGTGGTAAAGATTTCCATGAATCTGGCAGTTTTCACACTCCTTACAAACTCGAGCGTATCCTTTTTCATCGTTGGCCAGTAATAACCCTAGCGCATGACTTTGAATACTAAGTTCTTGCTGCCAATATACGATCCACATATACTGATGTGGACTTCGCCTAGGCCGTAGTTGGCCTCCTCTGAAGTGAGGACAGGAGGTACGGGGTCGAGTAGCCACGGTGATATATCTGTCCATCGATCATGGTGTACCAGCCGGCCTTCTTTTTCACCCGCTTGGCTTCGTCTCCGTTTTGTGGAAGTGCTTGATCCGTCAAGTATTTTTGGTACGGGGTCATCCAATTTTTTGCTCCAGAGATCAACATTGCTTCTCGCTCCTCCGTGCTGGGAGTATTGAGAATTTCCTGCATGTCCCTCGAGTATTGTTCTGGATTTTCGGCCGTCGTCGCCTTGGCAAGTTGATTAGCCTTCTAGTTCTTAGCTCTAGGAACGTGAACAAGGATCATCTTGTCAAACCTTCTGCTGATCTCCTTAGCCTTGGCCAAGTACTTAGCCAAGTGGGGGCAGCTAGTTTCGAAATCCCCGTTAATCTAGTTGACGACCAGTTCAGAGTTGCTATAGACGGTCAGCCGCTTTGCTAAGGATTCCTTAGCAAGTCTCAATCCAGCCAACAGGGTTTCGTATTCTGCGACATTGTTGGTCGTCGGGAAGTCGAGCCGGAGAGTCGAGCCGGAGAGAGTATTTCACCTCAATCTCGTCTAGAGTTTTTAGGACTACTCCGGCTCCGTTGTCGAAGTCCGTAGAAGATCCGTCCACGTTGAGGACCCATTCGATTCTTCCCCGTATCGTTCTACGTCCCTAGTGGGCTGTTACTCGAAAATTGGGGTCGTGATTTTGACGATGAAGTAGGCTAAAGCCAGCCCTTTGATGGCGGGTTAGGGTCAGAATTCGATGTCAAACTCTTCCAATTCGATAGCCCACTTTACCAGCCGCCGAAAAACGTTGGGTCTTTGTGGAATGTTTTTCAGAGGCTTTTGGTGAGAATAATCACACGATGAGCCTGGAAATAAGGTCTAAGCTTTCGGGCGGAGAAAACAAACGTCAAGGCTAGCTTTTCTGCATGAGGGTAGCGCATCTCCAGACCAGTCAATGTTTTGCTCACGTAATAGACCAGACGCTGGGTATCGGAGTCCTGGTATATGAGGATTGAGCTGAGGGCCACCTCTGATACCGCTAGGTAGAGGTAGAGCTCCTCTTCGTCTTCGGGTGACGTTAGCAACGGTGGGTTGGTCAGATATCGCTTCAATTCGTCAAAAGCAGTCTGACACTCTGCCATCCACTGGAACCCATTTGCTTTCATTCCTCTTAGTGCTTTGAAGAAAGGCTGGTACTTGTCTCTACACTTTGCCAAGAAGCGGGATAAGGCTGCCAGTCATCCCATTAGCCACTAGATGTTTTTGACGGTCCGCGGTGGTGACATGTCAGCGAGAGCTTTAATCTTATTTGGGTTTGCCTCAATCCCTCGTTAGGAGATGATGAAACTCAGGAACTTTCTAGAGGAGACACCAAAGACACACTTGACTGGATTCAACTTCATTTGGTGTGTGCGGAGTACCTCGAAAGATTCGGCTAGATCCCGTATATGGTCCTTGGTGTGCCTACTCTTGACAAGCATATCGTCGACGTACACCTCCATGTTACGACTGATCTGTTTTTCGAATATCTTATTTACGAGCCGTTGGTATGTGGCACCTGCGTTCTTCAGACCGAAAGGCATGACCTTGTAATAATAGGTGCCTGGGTCGGTTATGAACGAGATGTGCTCTTCGTCCACTGGGTTCATCTGGATCTGGTTGTAACTTGAATATGTGTCTATGAAGCTCAACAACTCGTGGCTTGATGTTGAGTCCACCAACAGGTCGATCCGTGGCAAGGAAAATCTATCTTTCGGGCAGGCTTTGTTAACGTCAGTAAAGTTGACGCACATTCGCCATTTTCTTTTTCTTTTCTTTACCAGGACGAAATTCGAGAGCCAATCCGGGTACTAAACCTCCCTGATGGCAATTAATTTTTTTATTGAGTAGTTTCTCCGCTTCTACCTAATGGGATTGTGGTCGGGATCTAGGTCCAACTTGTGGACCATTACTTTGGCTGAAAACCTGGGCATGTCTGCGTGGGTCTATACGAAGATGTCAGCGTTCTGCCGTAAGAACGTGACCAGCTTGTTGCGTAGTGTCCCGTTGAGTACACCGCCAATTTGTACACATATTTTCGAATTTTTTGTATTTAGTGGGATTAGATTGGTTGCCTCTCCGGGCTGCGCTTGCTATAAAGTTGCCTCGTCTCGATGGACTAGTTCTCCTATTGATCTGGTGCTACTACTCAGGGCGATCTGGGATATATAACATATCCGCCCAGTGACCTGGTCGCCCAACATTTTGTTTATACTGCAAGCTGTTGGAAATTTTATTTTGAGATGCAGTATTGAAGTGATGACTCCGAATGCTGTTAGACATGGGCGGCCTAGTATGGCATTGTAAACAGAATGCTGGTCAACTACCAGGAAGGTAAGCGTTTGACTTGCCGTTCTTGGATATGAACGCAGAGTTACTTCTAGCTGGATCGTCCCTTGAACAGGCACGGTTTATTGTCCAGGCCATATAACCGGCCTTCAACAGCCTTAATTGACCCTTTTTTAGATCAAGTTTAAAAAATGCATCCAGGTAAAGCGAATCGCATGAACTTTCATTATCAATAAACACTTATTTCAGTTGGTAGTCGATACTACCGGCTGAAATGAGGGCGGATATAATCAGGGGATCTGTATGGGGAGAAATTACATGCTCGAAATCATCATTACTAAAACTAATGATGTTGTTCTTGGTGCGCTGCTTCTTCCCAGCGTACTGCTCTCTGTGGTCCGTCGAAGTCTTGGCAAGCCGAGTTGTTATCATGTTGACTACTACTACCGCGACCCGATTCCTTGGTGGAGATGATTCTAGACTTCTACCGACTGCTGTACTAGAGCTCTGACCGGGATCCTTGATGAACCTGGTGAGATGGCCTCTACGTATCATCTCTTCTATCTCCCTCTGGAGTGTCTTGCAGTCATCGGTAAAGTATCCGGGAGATCGATGAAAATCACAGTACTTTGTTGGATTTTCTCCCTCCACCTTCTTAAGTGGCTTAGGCCACTTGAGAAATTTCTCACCCCGAATCTGTATGAGGATATTTGAGCGCGTGTCCGTCAGGGGCATTAGGCTGATTAGCCCGTAGTCCTTACACTTTGTCGGCCCGGTCTTATGGTGCTTCCGTTGGGGGTGTTCACCGCCACTATGTTTCCTCTTTCCTTTAGTCGAGAAAGAGCGAGGTTGTTCGATCTACTTGGGACGTTTAGCCTCGTTGCCCTCCTTCGCTACCGCGTAGGTCCTGGTGATAGATTCTACTTCTCGAAAGGTCTGCGGGTTCTTACGTGCCAGGTGCCCGAAAAAGTCTCCATGCGTCACCGCCGAGATGAAACTGCCTAGTTTCATTTCCTCCGTGAGTCGGGGGATCCGCCTAACTTCTGCCACGAAGTGATCCAGAAATTTTCGTGGGTTCTCCCCATGCTTCTGCTTGGTATGCGACAGATGCCAAGGCTATTTTTTCTCCCTGCGGCTGGAGGCATACTGTGACAAAAAGAAATCTATAAGCTCCTAAAAACTTCAGATTGAATCGGAGGAAGATGATGGAACCAGATGTGCACGTCTTCTTTTAAGGTGAGCAGGAAACAGCGGCACATGGTTGCGTCCTCCAGCCCCTGTAAACCCAAATGGGTGCGGAAGTGGGCGAGATAATCAACGGGATCAGCACTCCCATCATACGAGTCAAGGGTTGGCATTTTAAAATTTGCTAGCATGGGACGGTTTAAGATCTCTACTATGAAAGGAGATCTGTCGATATTGGTTGTGTGCTCATCGTCTTTGAAGACATGGTTCCATATCTTTTCTAGCATCGTATCTGTTTGAACAATATTATCAGATCGTTTGGGGTTGAGATATGTCCTTCTGAGCTTGGGGCCTAGATTCTACGTGAGAATATCTGGGGTTCCTTCGTTCCGAACTTTCCTCTGGGGTCACACTGATTCCCCACCCCTCATACCTTAGACGGCTTTGAGCATGTGAGGACTCTGGTGCTCGAACGTTGGTTGGCGTTCCGGGGCTTCAAGCCTGTCCTTTCTTTTTCTGGCCTCCTCGTCTGGATGTTAGTACAGGGGTAGCTGCCAGTGTAACCCCTACTGCGCTTGCCCCTGGCGGGAGTAGAGTATTTGAAGAATCCTATTGGTGTTTAGCATATGCTCTGTCAGCTTTTGAAAGAAAGGCACTGGAACCCCGCTGGCCACCCTATTGACCATGACACTCGTGGCGTGGTCTTGGTCAGGCGAGGCCATATCTCTAGTTGGCTCGCTTGTTTGTACCATTGTATTTACCATTTTGATTGAGGGTATTGGTTGAGAAGGGCTTCTGGAAAACGTAGCTGGCTTTTTCTAAGTGTTTCCCATAGACGATGCTGATGATGCGTCCTGAAACCAAATTTCAAATGGGTTCGGGTTACGTCAATCTTCGAATTCGGCTCCGTCCATCGAGTCTAAGTCCTACATATAACTAAGACAAACGAAAGGTCAGGTGCCGGCGGGATGTTATCCCACTAAAAATATTCCGACAATCAAATCAGTAAATAGCCTTCCAAGAATTGAGAAGGAAGAAGAAAGGATATAACGAAGGTGAGAAGTAGAGAGTGTTTGTGGGGATGATTTTGGCTCTCGTTGGGGGAGGTTAATGCTGCTCGTGAAGAGCGTTAATTCCTAACTTTCGATTTTCGGGGACCGTGGTGATAGGAAATATAGAGACTATGGGCATCCTAAAAGCATAAGAGTTTGAGAAGACGTCGGGCAAACTCTCAGGGGTTCCGGTAGAAAGAGAGACCTGAATGTTAGAGCAATTCGTTTAAGTATGAAAGTATTTGTCCTCTTTTGGAAGGCCTGCCTGGAGTGTTGACTCTACGGCCTTCTTATAGTCGAGAGGTTGAGAATCCTTCCTTAGGAAGGAGTGAGGGATTTCAGTGCTCTGCTGGAATAACTTCCATTTGTGGCGCTGGCATTAATGGCAGTAACGGCTTCTTGGGAGGTTCTTCTTCCTTCTGTACTTTGCAACGGTTAGGGTTTTACAGCAGACAGGGGAGAGAGTTTGGTACTTTCCTTATGGGGTGAGTACTGAATTTGCTGGTGACCGTTACTGTAGAGGTTACCTTCTAGGGGAGCACAAAATCAGGGAAGAAAGCTGCTACAGGTCAAATTGGGCCTGACCCATGTAAAGTTTATTCAAGGGGAGGCTTGTTATAGTGCTGCTGGCTAATAGAAGTGTTGACCGTCCCTGGTACCAGTCGTCCGTCCTTATGCTGGTTTCATTGGCTTTTCGTTCGGTCAACGGTTCGCGTTGACCGTCCAGGCCAATACGTAAGCCTTTGTGAATTTGGATCGTTTCTCCTTTCTGGGCCAGTCCACTATGGGAGTACCCATCAGGTTCAATTATTTTTTTTGTAGCAAAAGATATATTCTTTTTTTGGTAATGTATTAATCTTACTTGAATTATTAAAGCCAATAATATATATATATATA
>JAODPA010059103.1:0-11251 GCA_025585075.1 Nepenthes mirabilis
AACCTTATAATAATAATTTGAGAAAAATCATATCATAGAAAATCGGGCTAATCCCTAACTAGCACCGGTTTCCACGCTCTTGCACATTTGTAGTAGTAATGGCATGTCTAATGAGTGCCTATAGGGCACTCGTGTGTTTATGGTATAATAAGTGGCGCTTAAGGTGTACTTATATTGATACTCATGTACAAATGAAATAGATTTTTAGCGCCTAAATTGGACTTGCTGCAATACTTGTGCATGCTTATGTATTTGGATGGCATTTGATATGTATTTGATTAGCGCTTGAGTGCTAATTTGAATATTTAAGAACCTCACACCATTTGTCAGCTATTTTCTATGGGAAGAGAGAGCGAAGAAAGAAAGAGAAGAGAAAAAAGAAGAAGAAGAGAAGGAAAAGAATGAGATTTTTGAACTTTTTTTTTTAATCAAATCTGTTAGATTAAAGGTTTAAGAAAAATATTTTTTAAACTTGATTTTTGATTAATTTTTAAAATTCTTTGATTTTCTTACAGTTCTTGTTATACTGTATATATATATCACCCTTTACACTCAAATTTTGAATATTATTGTATTTAAACCCACTAATTTGAAAAAATAAAAAATAAATACATAAGCCTAAAATTAAACAAGTTTCTATATCATATAATAAATAATTATGTCTGAAATTAGAGAGATTGTCCATAAATACAATGAATACGCATAAAAGATACAAATCTGTAAATTTCATATCAAAAGTTTAAAGGTAGTCTCATATTCAAATCATAATACAAATTAAAATATAGTCCTATCGAGACATATATTGAAGGAAATGTGATCTGGAGCGAAATCTCATAATTTAAATCATATCATGGCCCATACAAAATATATACTGAACGAAACAAAATCCAAATCCAAATGAAACACAATTCGGAACAAAATCATATAAAAATAAAATATGTTCCTAAACGAAATCATATATCTAATGTACGAGACTGACCGAATTCATTTGTGGGAAAACATGGTAATCTCAAAACGAAACTCAAATACAAACCAATACAAAAATACAAAGTATGTACAAAGTTGGAGAACCAAAGACCAAGAGACCAACTTGAGGAAGGATTATCCATATTTTTGATAATTTTAAACCATACCAACTACTATTTAGACCCATGGGTAAGGCCATCTATATACACTGTCTCTCATAGATAAGGAATATACTCATTATGTTTTTTCACCTACAACGTTGGAGTACTAATGTATGGCCTATACAGGTTTCATGACTTTTTCCATACAAATATACTAATATATAAATATACAATCTCAAAGATTTATTTATTTTTCTATAAAATACACAAAATCTTTAAATACTTACAAAACATGAACAAAACCCCAAACAATCAGTAAAAGTAACAAGCATGCATGAAGAAAATAAATTGGCTAAATAAAAATAGTATGCATAAACATTAAACCTTTAATATATATATATAACTTATCAGACACGAAAACAAATCAATAATAAGGCGTATGGATACTTACCTAAATTTTCTACCAAATAGATTTGATAAAAGGATACTCCAATCTACTATTTTTTTTCTTCCCCTCTCCTCTTTCTGCTTCTCTCTCTCACCTATCTTCCTTCACCCATGCAAAACACCTGCACAGTGCCACAACCTCTCTTATATAGCACAAATGACCCTTAAGCACCACACAGGTGCACCAGGAACGCCAACCCCACGACATTCGGCACTCGAGTAAGGCCTCAGGAGGCTCTCAAGCACAAGTCCACAATTTTTTGTGCTTCCCACTCCACTTGAACACGCTTCTAGAGCCACTCTATTACTTCAAAACCCTTCAAAATTCCAATACATCGTATATACCTAAAATAATATATATTACCAAAATAAGTCAAACAAAAGTCGGGTATTACAATTCTCTTATCCTAAAGAAATTCCTTCCTCAAAATTTATGTACCTCAAAATTCAAATGGGCAGGAGTATTTCTCCCAGACTTTCTCCTCGCATTGCCATATCGCTTCCTTGATCGAATTATTTCTTCATAGCACCTTAACCAATGGAATCATCTTGTTCTTCAATACCTAATCCTTTTATATCTATATCTAAATCGAAACCTTAACATATGACAAATTCTCATTAATCTACAACGGTTCATACTGAATCACATGCAAATGATCATATATATACTTTCTCAATATAGAAATATGGAATTCATAATGGCAATCTGCCAAACTTGGGGGCAAAGCTTGTGAGGTTCCAATTCTTATAATATAGTAATTAGGAGATAATTAAGATATATAGAAAAATTAAGTTTTGGATGCATAGGAGGAATTGGCGGGGGGTGCCCGCCGAGTGCCTCGAGCAGCACTATGGGCACTAGAACCAGTGCTGCAACGCCTGCCAAGTGCTCAAGCACCCGGGGCAAGCACTGAAAATAGACCGGGCATGCCTGCTGTGCGCTAACAGGTGCTCGAGCACCGACCTGCGATATAAAAAGGCTGCAAGGGTTTTCGTCCGTTATTTTTCAGTTTTCCAAGATAGAAGAGAGAGAGAGCTCAAAGGAGTAGAAAGAGAAGGAAGAATCTAAGGTTTCTGAGTTCGATTCCATGCTCGAACTAATTACAGAAATGATAGATCAGGTTGGGGCAAGTACACTCATACTATTTTCTCTCATTTTCTTACACTGTCATTCCATTTTCTTCGGGTATCCTCATTTTGATACCCAATTAAATTTATATTTTATAATACTCACAGTTTGAGCATATATATATTTCATTTTCATGTTTGATTTGTGAGTTTTGTGCAGTAACCCACACCCGAAAAACCCTAACCCACTCCCCCTTTGATTTTGCCCCTTTCCTTTGAGATTTATGCAGGATTTGGCTTTGAAATTTTGAAACCCCAGCTTTATAAGCACAGGTACTCTAAAATTTTGGTATTTATATACATATATTTTGTATATGTTAATTTTATATATTCCGAAAATATTGTTGGACATGAAAAGTGATATTTAACCACATGTATATTATATATGTGACATTGTATATGCTCTGAAAATTATATTATATGCAATTGTGAAGGTATTTGTTGTCCAAAAGTTCTAAAGTTATGTTTGACTCAATGTGGTAAGAATTTCTTATATATTTCAAGCTTAGTGTTAATTTATGCATATAATTGAAAACATGTGAAGTCGTGAAGTCATAAGAAAATCGGTTATCTGTATTCGTATCAAAAATTATGAAATCTATACAAAGTATCTGAAGGAAACTCTACAATCTGATAATTTTGATTAACCATTTTCCAAATAGTGAGAACTTCTGTATAAGTTTCTGGTGGAACCTTCCCTTAAGAATAAGTAATTAAGAACTTGGATTAAGAATTTGTATTTCAGAGGGTCGTATTTCCTAATATGCCTTAAAATATTACAGTGACAAAAAGAAAAATTGCTTGTGAACCACAAGAGATGCTCTAGTGGTGTATTTGTTATCTGGCCCTGGGTATTGGGCACTATCAATCATGGGATATTAAATTCAAGGTTCGTGGTTAGCTCCTTAGAATATGTGGGGATATACACATTCATTTTCTCGATTTATTTACATCGTTAACGGAACCTAAAGAAAGATAAGTAAAACAAGGAAGATAAATGTATTCCGAAAAGTACATTTGATTATAATTTATGTTTACACATTTTCATTATACTTTTATATCCTTCCTCCGCTTTTTACTGTGTATATCTTTTATTATTTTTTATTTTATTATACTTGTTGAGTATTTGGCTCATCCTTACTACTTTCTTTCCTCCAGATGAGCACATCCTCATGTCAAATGAGGCAGAGTAGAGCTTAGGAGCTGGTTAGGCTATAGATTTTGGATGAAGAGCCTTTTTTGGACATAGTTTTGTGAAATTGTATTTGGTGGAGCATTTTGTATCCTTTTTGATGGATTTGTATATTAATGTATACAAATGATGATGATATATACATAGTGTAGTTTCCTCTATTCTTGATGGATGTATATGATTCCACAGGTATTTGTGGTTTGTTTAAGGACCTAGTGGCATCTTATTTGAGTTAACGTCGTACACGGAGTTATGACGTTGATACCACGTATTTGTTGTTGTCATTTTTGGATCCTATGTTTAGATGTGTGGTTATATATTGTGCTGTACAAGGATTTTTGTACAGGTTGTATTAGTTTTGTTGTCATTTTACTATCAAAATTCTGTAGGATTTCGATCATAATAGCCGGTTCGTCACAGTTGGTATCAGAGATAAGATACTTTAGACTTGATCTGAATCTTATATGAAAACCTAGGATGGTATAGGCCAGATGGAATAAGTAGATGTAGGTATAAGACGGTTAAGCTAGAATGGGTAGTTCTAGTTGTCCTAAGTTGCCCTATTTAGACCGTTAGTTGCATTTAAATTGGTTAGAATTGTTATATTCTAGCTAATGTCCGACCTGTAATCCAACCCACACCATTCTTGTTTCAGAATAGTTATCGGTAGTCGAGTATGCCGCCAAGACGGAGGTCTACACATGGAGATGATCAGCCTCATGATCGAGAGGCCGAGTATCTGAATTTGTTAAGTCATATGGCAGACATCATTGAGAGCATGGGGCAGAGGAATCTTGCTCTAGTGCCTATTCCTACTCCAGCTCCAATTCCTGCTAACCCTGGACCATCTATGTGACAGAATGAGTTATTGTTTCCTAATAACTTCCTTCAATAAACATATCAAATTAATGTCCATAATTTAATAACATAAACTTATGTAGAGAATCGGACAAAATTTTCTCTACAATTGGATGAAAATAAAAAATATAACCTATCAAAATGACCTTCACAAACATATAAATATCCAAATTTCTCAATTACTCCACAACATATTCACAACACAGGATCCACATTTCCATAACATTCATGGCACCAACATAGCACACTTCAACTACCATGTTGGATGTAAGAGAAATGACATCTTGGCCTAAACAAATCCACAATTGAGTAATAGAGGAAGCAAAAATAGATATATCAACCACCTGTGGAAACATAACAAAATCTACAATAATGCATAACATACCCTGCTACATTCCTTTATACAATATAAATCTAACTTAATTATTTCCATTCTCTTACATTAAACATATATAAAACTATAAGTCCTCAAAGTCCAGCCGACTTCTTTAGCTTATCTCCCGCCTTGCTTTAACTAATCGGATATCAGCTCGTAACTCTTATCTATAAAGAAGAAAGGCAAAAGTGAACTTATAACTCAACAAGTATATCATGACAAAGTAATAAATAATAAGACAGAAGAAAGATGTATGAACATGAATAAGAAGCATAAACAGAACTTGATTAGATACACTAGGGGTGCAATTTACTTCTTTCTTTTATTGAATTAAATAGGATTATTCATCTTTACGAACCAAAACTAGTAGACCCTACCAGTCAAGGGAGTAAATAATCGATGATAGATTGTATTCAATCCACATAATTAAATGCCAGAAACAGAACAGAAATAGTAACAGTAATGGGATGGTCTTTATTACCTCCTGATGGCCAGATTAGAAACAGAATCTACCTTCCAGAATTAACGCCATGAGAAAGGGGGGATTACGTATTACTCCATAGATGGAGTTAACCTCAATTACCACCGTAACGTCCTACGGCATGTCCATAGTATCAGCCGCTACAACATGCTGTCAAGACCATTCCTTGAGCCTCCACTGTCACACTAGTGACATGCTTGGGGACATTACCCGTCATAACATAAATTCGGGTCATTGTTTCTTGATTACTTATTCTTCTGATGGAGGTTCTTTTAGATTCTATTTACAGAGATCTCCATTTAGGAGTTCAGAGTAGATTCCTTTCACAGATATCTCCACTTGGGAGATCATATTCATCAAATTCTCCTCTAGTTATTTATGTACTTATTGTCTTGCTTGTGGATTTCAATCTTTTCATAACTTAGCTTATATACAAATATCTAAAGTGTAGAGAAGATTAGGAGTTCTTACCATTAAAAAATGAATTGACTTTGAGAGCTTCGGACACACATTTTCTTCATAATTGGACATTCTGAAGCTTCTAAATTATATAATTGAACTTGTACAAATACACATATCACTTCATTAGCAATTAAACATAGGAAATTAGGTAAAATATCGTCCGACAATATTTATCAAACCCAACGTATGAGTAACTATAATCCCAAGTCAATTTATAAATTTAACTCTAAATCAAAGCTCAAACGGGGTTCGGGCGCAGATTAAGGTCATCACAAACGAAATTCTACTAAATCCTACAAATTCGGGTACCCATACAGTGAATTAACTTACCCTAATCATGTATAATCATATTCTAGTCCCAAATAAATCAAAAGCCCCAAAAATAGAGCCCAAAACCATCCGGACACGAGGGTTAGGATTTCACGAACGGGAATCTACATAGTTTCACCAAATCAGGTATCCAATCAACAAATTAACTTGCCTGAGGTGTAGGTAATGGTATTCTAGTCTCATCGTATATAAAAGCTCCAAAAATGGGGGCCAGAATCCACCTGGTTGTGGATAAACAGTACACACGCGTCGGTGAAGGGTTTCAGACGTGCAAACGGTGTAAAAACAGCAAATCGGACAACGAATTTCACACATATACATAATTAGATTGTGGGCATCACAATTATATACATGTGGTCGGGTATCGGGATAAAAATACCCAAACAGGATTGAATAAAAATCAAAGAAATAGAAGAAAAATTGTATAGATGTACTTGTCTCAACGTGCTCTACAATTTCTCCAACTAGCTCGAAGTCAGATTCGAATTTTGCGGCCTTGATTCCCTCCTTTCTCTCTCTTGTTCGACTCTCTCTCTCTCTCTTAAGGGTTTCAGTTCATAAGAAAATAAAAAACGCAAAGCAGGACACGTATTTAAAGTCGCTAGGCGCTCGAGCGCCAGGCAAGCATGTAGCGAGCACGGGTTCACTGCCCAGGCCCGCACTCGAGCACACAGAGAGATCACAGCGAGCGCTACTAATCTGGATTTTGTACTTGCTATGGCCTCAAGCCCACGGCGGGCGCGGGTCAAGCCTGCAGTGAGCCAGCTTTTGCGTTTCGCTGTCCAGGACCCATTTTGACTCTTTCAACCCAATTATTCACATTTTTAGACCCTAATTTTGATTATATAACCTTAATAGGTCATGCTTATCACAATTTTAAATCCAAAATCTTATTTACAGATTAACATTTTTTGGTTTATAACTTTGGTTTCCGATTTACCAATTTCGGATCTTTAGACTTTTCAACCCAATTTCTTCGTACCCTTTGACATCAATTTACCTATTTTACTTTAATTACCTTCCAATTACTATATTTTGAAATCCAAAACCTCACTATTCTCGAAAATGAATCTTCCTCTATAAATTTAAACTTAAACTTAATCATTTTAATCCAACTAGGAGGCCATCAATCTTCCACCGCCAGAGGGCTCTCAACCCTCCTTCCTTTTGGAGGCCCTTAGCCCTCCGTCTCAGAGCTAGGAGCCCTCCGACCTAGGAGCACTACATCCCAAGAGCCCTCCATCTTGGAGACATGAGACCTCCATCCTGAAAATAGGAGCCCTCCGTCCCAAGAGTCCTCCGTCCTAAAGACAGGAGCCTTTCGTCATGGGAGTCCTCCACCTCGGAGCCAGGAGCCCTCCAGCCTGGAGCAACGAGCCTTCCGTCCTAGAGCCATGATCCCTCCATCCCGGAGTCAAGAGCTCGCTGTCTAAGAGTCAACCCTCCACTCAAACAACTAGAACATTGACTTACTAGTACAACTTAATCCTTCTCCTCTAAGCTGCCCTCTGCAGGCACACTTCAAAGCTGCCATCTACGGGCGCACCTCAAAGTTGTCCCTTCGGTGGGCGCACATCTAACCCGTCCTCCACGGGCGCACCTCAAAGCAGCCCTCTGCAGGCATACCTTAAAGTCGCCCCTCTACCGAACGTACCTCTAAGCCGCTCCTCTATTGGTCGCACCTCTAAAACTCCCCTCTACTAGCCCACCTCTCAACCGCCCTCTACAGCGCACCTCAAATTTGCCCTCTGCAGGCATGCTTCAAAGTTGCCCCTTTGTTGGGTGCACCTCTAAACCGCCCCTCTATGGGCGGTACCCTCAAAGCCAGCCCTCCACAGGCGTACCTCAAAGCCGCCCCTCTATTGGGCGCACTTCTAAACCATTCCTCTATGGGTTCACCTCAAAGCCGCCCTCTGCAGGCTCAACTCAAAACCACCCTCTGCAGGGCACACCTCTAAGCTACCCTTCTACTGGGCGCACCTCTAAGCCCCCCTACCGGCACATCTCTAAACCGCCCATCTACTGGACGCACATCTAACCCACCCTCTACCGACAAACCTCTAAGCCACCCCTCTGTTGAGTGCACCTCTAAGCCACCTTCTACAGGCGCACCTCAAAACTACCCTTCATGGGCGCAACTCAAAGCTGCCCTCTACTGGGCACATCTCAAAACCCCCCCTTCGTTAGGCGTACCTCTAAGCCGCCTCTCTATGGGCACACCTCAAAGCCGCCCTTCATGGGCACACCTCTAACCCGCCCTTCTACTGGGCACACGTCAAAGCCGCCCCCCGCGGGCACATCTCAAAGCTGCCCTTCTGCTGGGCATACTTCTAAGCCGACCCTCTATTGGGTGCACCTTAAAGCCATCCTTCGCGGGCACACCTCTATGCCGCACCTCTATTGGGAGCACTTCTAAACCGCCGCTCTATTAGGTGCATCTTAAAGCTGCCCTCTACAAATGCACCTCAAAGCCGTCCTTTACGGGCGTATCACTAAGTCGCCCCTCTGTTAGGTGCACCTCTAAGCCGCTCTCTATGGACATACCTCAAAGTCGTCCTCTATAGGTGCACCTCAAAGTTGCCCCTCTGCCAGGCGCACCTCTAAGTTGTCCCTCCGCGGGGCACATCCAAATGCTCTACCACTATATATATATATGCATTCATCGCATCCTCCTAGTATCTTTCTATTCTCTAAGAAAGATTTCTGACTTGAATTTTGAAGGATATACGGTGAGAGTAATTTTCATCATCCTCTGACCTCCTGTTTATAATTTGTGGTGTGCAAGTTTCAAATTAATAGCGACAGAGACTGGACTCTCTCTAATTTGACCCGCAGCAGAAGAATAAAAGGCTCTCTAATCCGTACCACAACTCGAGAATCAGGGACGCATCAGTTTCAATTATCACAACTTGTATAATTTGAAAATATTATATCAATTAGATTTTTATATAGATTTGATGTTGTAATAGTTTGAGATATCTACTGGATATTTTTCTTTATAAATAAGTTTGGATTGAGTAGTTATTATAATTTTTAGAGGTTGGACAATATTTTGTTGTATCAAATCCTATATTGGTTGTTGTTATGAGTATTATATTGTTTTGGTTCTTTTAGGTTTATTAAGTTTAATCCAATATTTGTGTTATTTTAGCTTTAGTCATTTATTTAAAAAAAAAATGGATTTAATTATTACTAACTATTGCCTACTGGTGTCAATGTTGTGAAATCGATATAATTGTCTTTAATTTTAGATTTAGCAAATTTAATAAAAGAATAGCTCCCAAAACTCTTCTTTTCTTTTTCTGTTGTCTTCTTCCTTTTTTTCCATTCTCTTTCTCTCTCTTCTCTCTCTTTTTTCCACGGCGTAGAAGGTGTTGAAATACTCAAATCGGCATATAAATACTAGTCAAACGTGTATCAGACACTACACAGACACATAAAAATGCATGTGTATCATATCTGACATACATTAGGTGCTAACATTCTGTGTACAAATATCACATTTGACGCACCTCAAGTGCCATACATCCTATTTGAATCATACATAAACACCCCAAAGGCACCCCTCAAGCGCAAAATTTCTGTCTAAAATACGGACAGGTGTGAAGATAGATGTCCATCAGGCTTTGATCCTCATTCCCTCAATTTTAATTTTTTTTTTAAATTTTTTATTATACAATTATTTATTATATTAACCCAATATAGATTAATTATGATGTCATCAATCATGCATAAAACATCAGAAATTATAGTATGAATCTCCACGGCCAGTTTAATAAATTCAGTAAGTAGTATTCTCAAAATTTAAGTATTTCTAGTGATGAGTTTAAAAACAAAGAAAATGCATTGCTATTGTTGAATTCATTATAAAGGTTTTATAGACCTTTTATTCAAATGTTATCAATGGGTAAATCTATTTTGAAGTTAGACAATGTGCCTACCTTATTGTCTGAGAATAAAAATTGATAAAAATTGTGAGCTTTTTTATTTAGGGAAATATTTTTGCTGTAGAGAGCCCTAATAGAAGGAAGATTCTTAAAAAATGAGTAGAGGTTCAAGAGGGAGATCAAAATCAAATTCTAAAGATTACAATGAGAAAGAGTGCAACTATTGTAGGAAGTGATCATATCCAATCATGGTGAATGAAATTGAGGAAAGATATGACAAGTTTTAAGAAGTTTTAATAGAAACTCAATATAAATAAAGAAAATTTTGACACATTTGTAATCTTGCATAATGATGATGATCTATTTATAGTTAGAAGTATAAATAAATTTAAAATCTCTAAATATAAAAGTAGTTGGGTTTTAAATTATCATAATTCTATATATATTTACATTAACAAAAATTGTGTTCATCACCATAAAATATGATACGGATTTTGGCCACATCATGATTAGAAAAAAATAAATAAAAAAAAAAAGATGCAGATTGACGAAGTTGGTAGTATTCATTTCAAGCTCAATAATGGTATCATTAAAACTCTATATTTTGTGACTTATATACCTAGTTGTAATGACAATGCCATCTCTTTGAAAAAGCTTGTATCAAGAGGGTATACATATCAAAGTAGTGTAGATTTTTGTAAGGTGTACATATAAGACATTGATTTTACAAGGCAAAAAAAAATACAGTGGATATTTATATGTCAGATGGAATGCCAATGATAGGTCGAAGATGTTATCCCTTCTTAACATGAGAAGAATAAAAAGATCGTGAAGTATGTAAAATTCTCAAATAGTGTTAAAAATTCTGGGGATTTGAATCGTGGAAGGAATTTCGTTGAATTACTCATCAAAAGCAAAGAAATTATATAAAAACTTATGGTACTAAATGATGAATAAAAGCATTGTTTACCGTTCATTATATTATAAAGTTAGTATTAAGTATGGGAAATAATATTTATATAC